>APFE030014068.1:0-17645 GCA_000404065.3 Pinus taeda | reverse complement strand
AAGTGACCAAATCGCTCATGCCAAAGTTTGCTCACTTCATCATTATGAGCAACAAATACTGAAGGAAGATTTGATTACCCAAAGTTGTGAAACTTGTACAACCTTGTGGAATCATCAGCAATACCAGTAGCTAGAATCTGTTTAGGATCTCTTAGATCCTTGATTACAACATCATGAGGTGAAAATTCAACAATTTTACCTCACCTGAATGAGTTATCTGATATACAGATAGAAGGTTGCAGGATAAGGTTGGAACACATAATACATCATTAAACTGACCATTGTCTAGATGAACAGTTCCAGTCCCTACAAAATTAAGAGATCTATCATCACCAACATATATTATTTTTGGTGTTACAATCATTTAAAGAAGAAAACATGGCTTTGTTTTTGGCCATGTGATAAGAAGCTCCAGAATCAATGAGCCACTCATGAGAATTAGAAGAAGAAGATACATTTAATGCATATCCAAACCGAGATGTTTGACAACCACATGCAAAAAGTGCTATTTCTGAAGATGAAGTTGAAGTTGAAGAGTGCTCCAAATGAATGTTATGCTTCTTCATTGTTGTTTCCAAGGCTTCCATCTTCTTAAAGCATTTGGATTCTAAGTGGCCATTTCGATTACAAAAGTGGCAATGTCTATCAGTCTTCTTCCCTTTGTTTTTATTTGCCTTATCATTTTGTTGAAATGATATTCATTTTGAGGCTGAAATTGCTGAGGACCCTTGTTTGGTTTAGGACCATTCTTTTTAGGATACGGCTTCTTAGGATTCTTTGAATTTGGTGCTGCTGGGCGGCTAAGACTTTCTTAGAAGAGTTTCCAAGATTAAGAAGACCAAGGTGTAAGAGTTTTTCTTGTTCTCTTATTAAAGAATCACAAAAGGAATCAAAGGAAGGGGACTTGTAAGCTTGTCCTTGAGAAATGAAGGCTTCTCTTGTAGAATGGAAGGTGGAAACAAACACAGAGTAGGTTGGTCCCAACTTAGTAAGAATGGAATAGATATGGTTACCGTCTTCTTTCTTAATCTTAACACCTTCCAAGAGAAGTCTAAGGGTCTTGAACTTGGACAGAAAATCTTCAATGGAAGAAAAATTATTGGGGTCCAATGTAAGCAACTCATTTTCGAGTTGATGGGCTCTAAGTTTATTTTTAATTCCAAAAAATTTAGTGATCTGTTTCATTGCTTCATCAAGAGTATCAAGTTCTGCGATATGGAATCTAAGGTTTGGAGAAATAAACATCCCTATCAACCCACGTGTTTGATCTTGCCTATTCTCCCATTTAGCTACCTTATCTTCATCTTTCGGTTTGGTTTCTTGGCCTGAGGCTATTCTATAAAGACCTTTACTTCTAAGTAAATCCACAATGTAGGACCACCATTGGAAGTAGTTGGTGCTGTCAAGAATAACTTGGCATGAACTTTCCATTTTAACAGAAACTAAAGCTATAGATGCTGAAACCAAGTTTTCCAATGGAAAGATCTCGAAAAATTAGGCTGATTAAAAAAAACGGCTTTGAAAATGGTTTCCGGATGAAGAAGATATGGCTTTTTGAAGAAAAGTTGTTGAAGATGCCGACGAAGTGCGGGAATGTGCAGAAATGAATGATAATGTTATATTAAAAAAAAATCCGCCCCCTTTCCAAACTTAATTTAATAAAGTAGCTTTGGACCAAGAAAGACTTGAACTCAAGACCTCTATTCTCATAAAGTAGCTTTGGACCAAGTGAACTAGATTAAAAGGTTAGTAATTTTTGGAAAAGAGGAAGGGGGTGGTTTTTATTTTTTTTATTTTTTTTATTTTATTTTTTTTTAAGTCACTAAAGCTTTGGGCTGCGTGCTTACTTGAGAAAGCTCTTTTTTTCCCTACAAAACAAAAAACACAACCCAACACAGACACACAAAAAAAACAAACCTTACGGTTTGAAGTTAGCTTTAGCCAAAAACTATATATTTTCCTCAATGTTTTTGATTTTCCGAGATCACACTAAGGCGTGGCGGAAAAGAGCATACACATGAGAAAAATCCTTCCTTTTTGTTTCTGATATGCCCAGATTGCACAGAGTCGTGGGGCAAAGAGCATACGCAGAAATGGAAGGTATAGATTCGGTAATAAAAAAAACAAAGAGCTAAATAAACTGAAATACACAGAGAGAAAATAACTAAAAACTGCAAATAAACATTATATACCTCCAGATCTTAAAAATGACGTAGCTAGGGCTACCAGAAACCTTTTCGCATGAAACGAAAGGGGTTCCTCACTGGAACAGATGCTCCTAACACAATAGAGCAATCCTTTTGGCTCGAAAGCAGTCAGAAACAATAGATCTAGGAAACAACAGTCGGATGCAGTTTTACCGGCTTCAGATTTGGATCACTAACGGATGCGACCCTCAACTCGCTCTGATACCATGTAGGAATTTACAGGGTAAGTTCCTCAGACAGAACACCAAAGGACACCGCTCACAAATAGATCACAGATCAATACACCAGTATTGTTGACATGGTTAAAACCCTCAAAGACGGAAACGGTCCACAGCCTGAGCCAACGTGACCACTTTAGGTAATTTATTAACAAAAGAATGAAAATTTACATAAGCTTCTCTCATGAACGGTTACCCTACAAATGACCTTCCATGCTCTTTAAATAAAGATCATGGACTAATTGGGTGTTAAGCCACGGATCAAGTGTCGGTAATATCAAGGAGAGAATGAACCGTTGGATCACTACATATCATGACTATCGGATTGTAAGTTACAAAAGTACATGGTAAAAAAACACACTTTACCTAACTCTACACTAGACCAAGTTATACTTAACTATTTCCTATGTGTCGGAATATCCTAACATGCAAAATTAATCATTAAGTGATGGTTTTGTGAGTGCCTTTTGTAGGACTATTTCTTCATTTCTATGGTGATCTATAATTAGTAATTACCTCCATTTTCTTGTTGGATTTATCCGCAACACTGTGTAACAGAGGTTTGTATATGATCAATCATCAAATCTACCTCATCTATGTACATGCATTTATACTCCAGCTAATTGCTGACATATGTGTTAGTCACATGGACATTGAATGTGGGGTTGAAGAGTTATTTAGGCCATTGTTGCCATATTTGTTGTATTTGTGTCTAAACAGGGCAAAGTATCGTCTTTATCTAATCTACATTTGTACTTTTTTATAGCAACAAACACTGGGAATTCTGGTTTGGATGTCAAACATGACAACATTACAATGGAGAAAGGTCTGAATTTGGTTGGACTTTGAAGATTAAATTAGAGATGAGCATGACAAGGGAAAATTGAAGGTGTGGAAAAATAGGGCTAGGATAGCTGTGCGCCAAACTTTCAATAGTGCTAGTAATATTAATCATTGAGCATGATAGTTTTGTGAGTTCCTTTTTTAGGACTTTCTGCGTTTTTATCAAATGTGATTTAGCATTACTTTCATTCTCTTGTTGGTTTAACTTCAATACTTTAAATATAGGTTTACTTGTAATCAAGCATGAGACCCATTACAATATTTATTGGATGAGGTTCCACATTGTAATTTTCATCACGTCGATGGGGATTTGTTGTCGATTCCTTGGAGCTTTTGGATTGACTTGGGGAAGATATACCTTCACTGAGCTTCTTTTCTTCTAGGCATACTATAGTTATTTGGTTTGCGGGAGTCTCATTTCTCTTTTGTTGGATGATTATGCTTGCTGGTTTGGTGGTCTTCTCACATGTACTTTCCTTGGTGATCACCCCTTGGTTATGGAGTGTGCTATCTCATCATGATGTGATTTTGGTATACTTGTTTATCTTGGTTATGCTATATCTTGTTCTTGGATGATGGTTCTAGTTCCCTAGGAGTTTGGAGGATGGTGCTAGGGTGTAGATGCTTCATGATATTGTTGGAGTTTCCTAGTGATTTTTTGTGTGTGGCAATGTGGTATTATTTGTGTCACTAGGAGGGGTATTATGCATGGTTCTCTTGTGATGGTGTGTGGTGGGGACATACTTGATGTTTGGACGGGTTAATATTTATGTTGTCACCTTCTCTTATGATCTTGATATGGTTAGATGATGGATGTGTTGTGGTAGTGCACTTTGCTATGGTTAGATTTCCATAGGTGATATGACATCACATTGTACCATTTACTAGACATCACCTAGGTGGAATGTCTTTGATTATGTCCGTACCCTTATGAATGTACTTTTTCTTATGTTTGATTTAGCGTGGGGAAGTACTACATACATCTTTGATAATCAAGCCTTCTCCTTAGGTTTGATGGGGTTTTATCATGTTATAGTCCTCTGGTGATGTGCCCTAAGTGGAGCTTTTATTTTTCCATTGTGTTGTTATTACAATGATCTTTGCTAGGAGATACAACCTATTTCCCTGGTACAAGAATTGTTAGAGTGCACCCCTTCTCATTGGCACACATATTCATGTTGATTTAATCAGTTGGTGACCAATGGCAAGTTGAATTATGGTTTTATTTGAGCATTAACCTTTTTGCACGTGTTGAGGTTGATTTAACTATTCATTAGTAAAATAATACCATTTTATCATCTCGGGGGTTAATGGCTTGAGCCCCCTACTTCACTTGGTGTTTGTTCACACTTGGAGCAATGTAATCAAAACTAGACTCTTCATTGAACCGATAGAGCCCAAAAATGTGAACTAGACTAGAACATGACAAAATTTGGAAAAAATCGGACCAAACAATACATCAAATAGTCAAATTTTAAAGAAAAACATATATAATCATGTGCATCCATATTAATCCAAACCATTTACAACAAATATGTAAAAGTTCTTAATTACAAGTAAGAGTGCATATAACCAAAATAACACATTGCAATACATTGTTGAACCAAAATACATCAAGAAACATGCTCTAAATGGTCTCTAAAGTCCAAAAATATGTTGAAAATCTAGCGAGCAAGGTCTTTCGACTTGTGCCTTAGCTAGTGAAGACCTCAAGTTGTCCTCATGAATTGGACTTTAGTTAGGATGAGTTATTTCCAGTTTACACGAATAATCATCAAGTTAGCATTTATAGAGTTGGAGCTTCAGTTAAGTGGAGTCTTCATCAGTTTGACTACAGAACGAGGTGACAATTAGTAGTTCAATTAGAGCAAGTTAGCAACTCCAGTGATGATTGGAAGGAGAGCGAGTAACACTCTTAGTTAACTCGCTATCAGAGCTCGAGTTCTGAATTAAGTTGGGCCTCCCTGCATGGATCAAAGTTCACCTATAAAGAGAGGATGGAGGCACAAGTAAATTGAATTGTCTTGTGCACAAAGGTTTGTGACAAGATATAGCTCACGAATTTGTGAGAGAGCCTTGATTGTTGAGAGCGTAGGAATTGTGTCCTAAGAAATAGGAGCCACAAGTGCACTAGGATTTAGGAGCTGGTTGTGTGCAGGACACTAGGGTCCTAAAGAATAGGAGGCTGAAGAGCACTAAGAAATAGGGTACAATGTTGAAAAGTAGCGAGTGAAGCTTCTTTGACTTGTGCCTTAGTCAAAGAGACCACAAGCAATCATGTCCTTAACATGCACAAGTTCCTTAAAGTTAGGATGAATCCCTAAAGGTTAGGATGAGTGCATGAAGAAGTTTAACTCATGCGATAGTTGGAGGCTCAGTTGTTTGTCTCCTAGTGCGAGTTAGAAGTCTCAATGGTTATTTGTGGCTAGGATGAGTTATATAAGTCAATTAGACCCAGTTAACTAGTTAATCACAAGACCAAGTTCCAAAAATACACTTGCCAGATTTAGCATGAGCGAAAAGTTAACCAGTTAATCACAAGACCAAGTTCCAAAAATACACTTGCCAGAGTTAGCATGAGCGAAAAGCTTATAAGGAGGACGAAGGCACATAATTGATTCATTGTTTTGTGAGCACGAGTTGGTTAGACAAGAGAATAGAGAGCACGCGTTTGTGTGCAGGAGCTTCTGTGTGGGAAGGGCATACTAAGGAGAGGCTTGTGCACAGATTGATAGAAGAGAATTCCTTGGGATTTGCGCTAGAATTTAGGAATTAATTCCTAAATAATAGGAGCTCCCTATGCACAAGGATTTAGGAAGCAAATCAGGGTTCTTGTAGGGTGTTTCAAGCTTAGGACAAGCAGAGGGAGAACATGATTGTTTTCTGATTGAAACAGTTGTATTCTAAGAGATCTATTACTCAAATTTCTACCAATAAAATTCTCAAACGAGCAGAGGGTTTTCCCAGTTGTGTTCCCTGGAAAATTCTATGTTATTGTATTGTATGAATGTGTTTTTATTTCTGTACTATTCTGTTGCAAAAGTGGAGAAAGTTTGTGTCTTGGTGTTACAATTTAGTTTCAGAATTGTTCTCTATAACAATGCATAATTTTTTCAAGGAAATTATACACACAAGTGCACTAGAAAGTAGGGCCTGGAGTGTGCTAGGAAATATGAGATCATTGCAAGGAATAAGGGGTTCAAGTCTGCAAGGAAGGAGGAGCAGAATTGAAGCAAGACAACAAGGTTTGCAGAGCAAGTCAAGGAGGCAATAGAGTAAGAATTGTGTGTAGGAACCGAGATCAAGTAGTGATAAAGGCAACCGAGATCAATTCTATCAACTGAGATTTGTGTGAGACATTGAATGCTTTCTCAGAGAGACAGATTGCTTTGCAATAGATTCAATTGCTCCAAGGACAATCAATAAAGGAGCCATATCAAGCAAGCAGGTTTTCCCTGTTGGGTTTCTTGAGAAAATAAGTGTGTCAATTTGTGCATGTGTTTTTATTCTACTGCTTATGAATTGTTAAGAGACTTTGTATCTTGGTGAAAGTAAAATAGTTTTCATTTTTCAGTGATTCATCTAAGTAGTTGCAGAGTTTCATGGAAAATTAACATGGTATTAGAGTAGAGATCAACATAAAGACCAACACCAGATTGACAAGTTAGTGGACAACGCAGATCAAGTAGAAAGCTTGCGCTAGAGTTTGAAGAGCATAGCAGTTCTTTGGATAGCAGTATGGCGTTCCAAGGACTAAGGTCAGATCATAGTTTAGAGGGAGCCTCAGACTTCTGCTCATGGAAGGAGAGGATCTCATTTGTGTTGGAAGATAATGGAGTGCTCAATTATGTGAAGTAGGTAATAGCTCCACCTCAAGAAGCCCAACACTTGATCCAACATAACAAGAACGACACCAAGGCGAGGAGGATCATTCTTGAGGGGATTAGAGATCATATTATTCCTCATCTCCATGAGAAGAAGACAACATATGAAATGTTTAAAGCTATATTAGATCTATATTAGGGTTCCAGTGATGCCAAGAAGCTTCCTCTTAAGGAGAAGCTAAGAAGTATCCAGATGAGCAAAGAAGAGCTCATCATTACTTAACTTTCGAAGTTCACTCAGGTTCGAGATGAGCTAGGTGGAGTGGGTGTGACTATAACAAAGGGTGACCTTGTGAGTCTTGCACTTCTGGGACTCCATAAGTCTTGGTATCGTTTCCAAGATGCAGTAAGTGACAGAGAGAATATTCCCAGTTGGGAAAGGTTATGGAGTGACTGTGTTCATGAAGAAATTTAGAGAGGAATGAGAGCTGATAGAGAAGCTCCAACAGAGGGCGACGAGAACTTTGCCCTGGCAAGCAAATGTAGCAGAGCCAAGGGAAGAATGGCCAAGGAGAGGTTGAGTCTAGTTAGAAGGGCGAGAAGAAGAAGGATTTGAGCAAGTTCAAGTGCTTCCATTACCATGAGTATGGACACTGTGCCACTAAGTGTCCTAATCAGAAGGAGTCCAATAAGGATCATGTGGCTGCATCAGTGGAGGTAGATGTGATTTGTGCCCAGTTCGAGAAAGATTGATAGCTTGCATCGCAAGCTCAACAGACGACAACATATGGTATATTGATTTAGGAGCATCCTTCCACATGACTGGGAACAAGAAGTATTTCATCCACTTGAAGGAGGAGGACATGCGGTTTCAGATTGAACTAGGAGATGATGACATGTATGCGACTAGAGGAGTTGGTGTTGTCAATTTTCAGAGGGAGTCAGGTAATCCTCTCCATCTCAGAGATGTCCTCTATGTTCCAGGCCTGAAGCAAAATCTTGTTTCAGTAGCTACCCTTGAGGGCAAGGGTTATGATGTCATATTTAGCAGAGGTAAGGCTTACCTCCAACACTTAGCTTTTGAATGTAAGAAGCAGATAGTGTGAGTATGAAGAATCTCTAAAATTTTTAGGTACAGACAAGCACAACCTTCAATAGCAAGACAGGAAGTGCGCATAGTAGAGAAGTGATGGTTGAGGACAAGGGTTATGATGTCATATTCAATAGAGATAAGGCTTACCTCCAACACTTAGCTTCTAGATGTAAGAAGCAGATAGGTGTGAGGATGAAGAATCTCTAAAAGCTCTAGGTAGAGACAGGCACAACCTTGAGCAGCAAGGCAGGAACTGTGCAGAGTAGAGAAGTGATGGTTGAGGAGAGCAAGGCTTTGAGAGACTCCTTAGAGCAAGAGCAGGTTAGAGAACCTGAGAAGAAGCTACTCAAGATGGAGTCTCAACCAGTGTCTTAGTTTGAGTCTTAGCTAGTTGGTAGTTTGGCCGACTAGCAGGATGATGAGGAGAGCCCAGGGAAAACGGAAGTAACCACTCAGTTAGTGACTCCCAATATAGGGAGAGTTCAAGCTAAGTGGGTAGAAGAATTGTTTAGGGGGGATCAAGGGAGAGTTGGATCTTCCAATAACACCTTTAGGCAGAGTAAGCAGCCATCGAGATACATGGGGTACATGGCACTTATGATTGAGGTGATAGACTCACAGGGCATGGTTGGAAAGAGGAGGTCTTTAGATTAGAATCCGCAGGAGAAAGCAGGGAAGTTTTCTAGTTTAGAGGGAGCAACCACAATGTTGAGAATGTGATAATATTGAAGACAAATCTAGGTGGACGAGGTTCTTTAAGAAGTATCTTCCTCGCTAAGAGGGAGCATTGAAAATGTTGCAAGCAAGGCCTTCTGGTTTGTGCCTTACCCTGTGAAAACCTCGAGTTGTCCTCATGAGTTGGACTTCAGTTAGGATGAGTTATTTCCAGTTTACTGGAATAATCACAAGTTAGCATGCGTAGAGTTGGAGATTTAGTTAAGTAGAGTCTTCATCAATTTGACTACAAAAATGAGGTGACAATTAGCAGTTCAATTAGAGTGAGTTAGCCTTTAGTCTTGATTGAAGGAAGAGTGAGTTAATCTCCAGTGTTAATTGGAGAGAGAACGAGTTAACAACTCTAGTGATGATTGGAAGGAGAGCAAGTAACACTCTCAGTTAACTTGCTATCAGAGGTCGAGTTTTAAATTAAGTTGGGCCTCCCTGCATGGATTGAAGTTCACCTATAAAGAGAGGAGAACAACACAAGTAAATTGAATTGTTTTGTGCACAAAGGTTTGTGACAAGATAGAGTTCACGAGTTTGTGAGAGAGCCTTGACTGTGGAGAGCACAGGAATTGTGTCCTAAGAAATAGGAGATTTAGGAGCTAGTTGTGTGCAAGAGAGAGGAGTTGAGGTTCTAAAGAATAGGAGGTTGAAGTGCACTAGAAAAAATTGCCTGGAGTGCACTAGGAGATCATCACAAGGAATAAAATAGGAGATCATTGCAAGGAATAAGGGGCTCAAGTGCGCAAGGAAGGAGGAAAATAATTGAAGCAAGACACAGGGTTTGCAGAGCAAGTCAAGGAGGCAGCAAAGGAAGAATTGTATGCAGGAATTGAGATCAATTAGTGATCAAGGCAACTAAGATCAATTGAGATTTGTGTGAGAAGCAAAATGCTTTCTCAGAGAGACAAATGACTTTGTAATAGATTCAATTGCTCCAAGGACAATCAATAAAATAACCACATCAAGCAAGCAAATTTTCCCTATTGGGGTTTTTGATAAAAATAAGTGTGTCAATTTGTGCATGTTTTTGCCTTCGTATTTTTCTTCCGTTGCTTATGAATTGTTAAGAGACTCTGTATCTTAGTGAAAGTAATCTAGTTTTCAGTTTTCAGTTTTCAATTATTCATCTAGGTAGTTGCAGAGTTTCATGGAAAATTAAAAAAATAAGCATAGTACTAAACTACAATAAATTAGTATTAATTGCTATCATTAGAATCATCCTCCTGCTCCTCAACCTTAGCCTCATATTGAGTAGACTCTTTAGTGGGATTTTGACTTGATTCCCATGGCTATGAAGGTAGTGATACCTCTCCTTGTGGAGGTGGGTCCAAGTCCATCTAGGAAAGGTCTTCGTTGTTAAATGTTGGTGCCCAACTCTCCACAACCCACTCTATTGATTGATCAAAGTCATGGAAAATTATGTTGTTTGATTTAGGGGCCTTGTTCATCAATTGGTTACGTGTAAACCTAAGGTTGTATGGAACATAAACTAGGTCATTCAAGCATTTTTGCTCCAAAAGATTCCTCTTCTTGGTGTGTATAAGCTAAAAAATACTCCAATCCCGTTCACACCACAAAGCATTGCATGTCTGACCCAATATCCTAATTGCAAATCTTTGCAAATCAGGGCATTGGCTACCAAACTATTGCCACCAATAGGTTGCAATAAGAGTGTTGAAAATACCGAGAGGGGGGGTGAATCAACAATTCATTTATTAATCAAATTTTAATTGACAATTCACTACATTAATCATTAGAAAATGAACATAAAAGATTTATAACACAAATAAAGCTTTTATAATATAAAGAGCAGTGTTGCAGGAAACATTCCCCCCCAGATCAAAACCTTGATCCGCGATCTGTATGGATGCGTGGGGGAATCTCCATGCGAAGCGTGTTTCGGAAAAAATGAAACGCGTTTCGGACTGATAAACACTCTTCCTGGAATTTTCGGAAGTGTGTGGTCGAAACATGTTTCGGTTTTTCTGAAACGCGCTTCGTACGACACTTTGTCCGTACGTAGTGTGCCATTTTGGAGTTCGAAGTGTACGGATCGCGATCAATTCCGTAAAGCTTCTGCCGCGCGCCAAAAAAGTCGTTTTTTTGTTTGTTATTTTTTAAAGGTTGGGGTGGGTCCACCTTGGGTTAGAGTGAGGAATGAAGGGATTTAAACCCCCATTCAACTCTCATTTTCTCACATTGAGTTTATGAGAGCTTGGAGAAGAGAAGAGAGGAGAGAAGAGAGGAGAAGAGAGGAGAGCTTGGAGGTGTGAAGGAGGAGGAACTAGGAGAAGGAGGAGGAGCTTGGAGGACTTCCATCTACAAGAGCTAAAGAGGTAAGTGCAAACCCCAAACTCCCTTATTTTTTTGACATTTTTTTTTGTATTTTTCTCTTCCCTCTCCTACTCTTTCCCATTCTTTCTACTTGCTCATTTAATTGCAGGTTGTCCACCACCTATTTCCATATTCCAAGATGGTGTTTTTTTGGCTTCTATGTATCATTCCACTTTTGGTTTTAATGATGGCAAGGGGGAGTAGGAATAGAAGGGAAGAAGCACAAGAGGATAGTGGTCCCAATATGAGTGACCCAATGTATGATGAGGAGGAAGGGTTTGAAGGGAAGGGGATGAAGTTGAACTTGAAGGGAACACTAAAACACTAGAGGGGAAAGCTGCATTAACACCCTTGTGGAACTATGTGACCAAACTTGAAGGGGGAAAGGGTGGTGGAAGCTACAAATTTTTGTGCCCTCATGGTTGTCATGGAGGAAGACCATTTAGTGGTTCATATACCCGTGTGAGGAGGCATCTTTGTGGGGTGATGGACAGTGATGAAAAAAAGGGTGCTGTGGGGATACAAATTTGCCCAAACATTTTAGCTGAACAAAGAAGAAAATACATCCAAATAGAGGAGGTTGCACAACAAAAAATAAATAAACAAAAAACTCATTCTGAATCAAGTGCAACCTCTAGATTTGGTAGCTCATCTCCTCATGGTACTTCTAGAAGCTCTGGAGGTAAAAGAACAATAGGGGATTTCTTGAATGTTGCTAGGAGGGATGATGTGGATGGAAAGATAGTCTGATTTATTTGTGCTTGTGGTGTACCATTCAGTGTGCTTCGCTCTCCCTATTGGCATGAAATGGTAAAGGCCATTAATGAAGCCCCAAAAGATACAAGTCCCGAAACTATGAGAAAGCTAGAACAATGTTATTAGAAAGAGAAAAAACAAAGGTTCAAAGAGCTTTGACACGTTTTACAAATGAGTGGGTAGATTGTGGGGTATCCATTGTATCAGATGGGTGGACAAATATTAGAAACCAACATTTGATAAATGTTCTTGGTGTTTCTGCTAGTGGTGCAGTATTTATTACATGTCACGACTCCTCCTCCATCAGTGCATCTTTCCAAAACATTGCAGGTCTCCTATTTCAATCAATCAAAGATGTTGGTCCGAATAATGTGGCTCAAGTGATCACAGATAATGCAACAAATTGCAAGGCAGCAGGAAAAATTATTGAACGTACTCATCCACACATCTTTTGGTCTGGGTGCCTGGTTCACACATTGAACCTTTTGATGCATGATATTGTGAAGCATAAAGAATGTGGGTGAATTAATGAGCTTTACAGCAGACGGAAGCAACTTAGTAAATTCATCACATGGCATACAAGGGTAAACTACTTCTATGGCACTTACTCCAAGTTGCAGTTGCTTAAACTTGCAAAGACAAGATTTGCCAGTTATTACCTCACCTTTAGGCGGCTAGTGAAGGTGAGATAAGCTTTAACTAATATGGTGTGTGCTGAAACATGGGATGAAATTAACACTGATATAGATGGTGCTAATGCAGCGAAGGACACTATTCTTGACATGTACTTTTGGTCACAGGTTAAATATGTTTTGCAATTCACCAAACCAATTGATTACATGATCAAGTTTGGAGATTCAGATCAACCAATAATTAGGGAGGTGTATGAGCAAATGGATAGCATGTTGGGGCAGCTTAAAAACATTGTTGAGCCTAGAGATCACCTTGTACAATTATATTCGTGCAGAGGTGGAAAACCGTTGGGAAATGCTAAATGTTCCATTGCATGCATTAGCATATGTTCTGACACCTAAATACTATCATCCATCATGGCTTTCAACACCAGCACCCGGCGAGGGGGGAGCAGGAGCAAACCACACCAAGATCAAGAGGTTCACAAAAAATATATGATTGCATTGAGTAAATTAGTCCCTGATGAGGAGGAGGCTGCCATGGTACGGAGACATTTGAACAACCATATGTTTAACACTGGCCCATTTGGGAGCATGCATGCAATTAGAGATCGAGAGACTTTTTCTTCTCTTGAGTGGTAGAACATGCATGGAGGGGCTACTCCACTTCTACAGACTTTGGCATCGCGGGTGCTACCACAGGTGGTAAACACTTTTCTGCAGAGAGGTGTTGGAGCTCTTATTCTTTCATCCATAGTGTTAAAAGGAACATGTTGAGTTTATACCGGGCAGAGAGCTTGGTTTTATGTTCATTACAACTTGCGATTGTTGTCCGATTACTGTGATGATGCAAAGACTAATAACGACCTTAAGATTTGGGACAAGAATCCAGAGGAGCCCAATTTGGAGGATGTAGTGTTGCGATTAGAGCAATTAGAGGATGCTCTTATCCAGGTATGTCCATTGTGGTATGAATTTTGCTTATAAAGCATTTCTCTAATTCATGTTTTTAATTTTTTTTGTTAACTAGTGGATTTTTTTTGTATGAATTTTTTGAGCGATTCTAGGATGATGATGATGATCGAGTTGAGATGCCACCCCCATATGGTCCCTTGGTTCCTAGGTTCCATGGTTCAACACTAACAATAGGGGGTTCGTCTTCATCAGTTTCAGTGTCACAACTTCCACAGGCACCATACTCTTCATTGTCACCACGTGGAGGCCGGCCGCCACGTTCTCTTCGTGGTGGAAGGAGGAGAGATTAGTAGATATATTCACAATTTACTACTTTTGTCATAGATTAATCATTAGACTTGTGGGCTTGTGAATTTGAACCTGTTTGTCTTGGCAGTGACCAAGTGACCTATTTTGTAAACATTATTATTTGAATTTTGGACATGACAAATGTTGACAGTTGCTCACTTGCTAGATAAATCATAATATGCTCTATGTTTATGTTTTAATAATATGCTTAAACATTTTATGTTTATATATGCTTAAATTTGATGTATGTTTGTAATTGCTGAATAAGATGGTTGATGCTCGAATAAATTAATATTGATGTACATACTAGTAAGGAATCATGGATGCCATATCTATCTTGATTATCAAAAATATGCAATGTTTTCTGTCTTCTACAACTAATTTGATATTTGGATATTGGTTTTGAATATAAATGCATATAATATATATATATTAAATATAAATATAATATAATATATATATAATAATATCAGACGCTTCCGCAGATGCTTCGCTTTCTAGATTTTTGGAAAATTATGCTTCCGCGTCCCTGCTTCCAAAAAAGTCCCCGTTGCGTCCCCGTTTCGTGCAACATTGATAAAGAGTACAAACAAGTTTATCAACTCCAACTGAAACTTTTGCAGGCTCCAAACTATGAGATACACCAACCTTTTAACTGAGCACTAACTTAGTGAATTTGCGGGCAACAACCCACAAGAGACACCGATCTCCTAACTGAGCACCAACTCAACAATCCTGTGTAGAAAATTTATGATCTGCACCCTTAACCCAATTTACAAGTTTGCATGTGTTTGTTTAGGCCTAACCCACATGTTTTGTCATGCTGATATAAATTTTAGTATGCATTTATTGTAAACATTAAAAGAGTACTTCTATTATTTTTCACTTTTTTATCAACTGACAATTAATACAAAATTTAGGCAAACATTCACACATATGAGACACTTATTTTTGGTCAAGCTGACCCTGGAAAAACCCCACAACCTCTTGGGGAAAACCGGTCTTCAAAGGAGGATTTTATTGCTTGAGAAATTTAGAATAAGTACATAAAATAAATGCAGTACTTATCTCCCTTTTCTGCTATAGCATTAAATGCAAATTTCTGGAAATTTGTGCCCACTGTAATTTTCAAATTTTCACAAAATCTCGTGGCCAAAATTTTTGCATTTTCTCATAGCTCAGCTCCTTGAATTTTGTGCCCAAATCCTGCCTCGAAATCTGTGCAATCCTTGCCTCTATTTATGTGCATGAAGGTGACCGTTTGCCTTGAAAATCATGCCAAGCAGCTCCTTGATTTTTGTGTTGTTTGAGTTTGATGTCCTGAAATTTGTGCCTTGAATTTCGAGCATGAAAGCAACAAACTTCTCCTCGTATTTTGAGTTGTTCTGCTCCTTGAAATTCGAGCAGCAACTTCTCGAAATTTGGGCCTCCCTGCCTCGAAATTCGTGCATGTTGTAGCTGCTAATCTCCTCGATTTTTGTGTTGCTGTGGCCTGCTCCTTTTCCTTGGAATTCTTGCCCTTCTCTAGCTGTAAATTTCTCCTCCTTCATGAAGTTTCTCCTCTCCTCTCTTCTCCTCATGCTTTCTCAAGTGTGAAGTGAAGAATGAGATTCCTTTTCCCTCTTTTGTCTCCTTGGAAAAGATTGAATCCCTAAACCTAGGATCCAATGGCTGAGATTTAATCTCCAAATCTCAAGATGTGTGGTTGAGATCATTTCTCCCAAATGACCCCCCTCATACATTGGCTCCATCACTTAAAAGTCTCCTAGTACCTTTTCTATTTTTTTCTCATAAAGTGATTTTTCACTTCACTTTAATATTAGAAAAGTACACTTAGTACTTTACACATAAAATCACTTTATAAAGTACAAGTGACTTTAATATTAGACAAAGCAACACTTCTAAGTACCTTTTCCACCCATGACATTAATTTAACTCATAAATGTTATTGAGACAAAATTCGTTAATGTGCTCACTAGGCTAAAAGGGATAAAAGCCTACTAACACCTCTCCTTGGTACTATTTTCAACACTCCCTCTTACCAAGGAAGGTGTTATTCAACACTCCCATCTTGTCTCTGAAGAAGACATGCTTGCCTCTTGGCAAAGACTTGGTGAGCATGAATGCTACTTGCTCATCAGTGGATATGTACTCAAGCTTCATTGCCCCTTGCTGAACCTAGTCTCTGATGAAGTGGTATCTGACCTCTATATATTTTGACAGGTCATGAAATACTGGATTCTCAAATAGTTTAATACAACTTTGATTATCACAGTAAATCGTAGTTGGTCTCAACATTTGACCAAATAAACCACGAAGCATCTTGCGAAACCATAATGCTTCGCTCCTTGCCTGACTAGCTGCCATATACTCTGCCTCTGCACTGCTTAATGCCACTGACTTTTGTTTCTTGCTGAACCATGACACAACTGTCGAGTCAAATGAGAAACAACATCTGGAACTACTCTTCCTGTCACTGACACTGCTAGCGCAATTTGAGTCTGTGCAACCAATCAATCTGACTCCATCACATCTAACATAGTCCAAACCATAATCCATTGTGCCCTGTAAGTACCTCAACACATGTTTTGCAGCCACCCAGTGTACTCTCTTGGGCTCCATCATAAATTGATTCAATGTGTTGTCTGCAAAACAAATATCCGGTTTGGTGTTGACCAGATACATCAATGAACCAATCAGTTGACAATACAAAGTGGGATCCACCAACTCAGAATCAACATCATGTAGCTTCTTCCAGTTCCAGTTGGTGATCATAGGAGTAGCCATAAACCTGCAACCATCCATACAAAATCTCCTCAAGGTATCTCTTGCATCCCTGCCCTGGCCCACAAAGATATGCCCATCCTCTTGCCAAACCTCCAACCCCAGAAAGTAATGCATCAACCCCATATCAGTCATATCAAACTTTGAAGCAAGATCTCTCTTGTAGTGTTGGATGAGTCTGTCCTCCCCTGTAATAAACAAGTCATCCACATATAGTGCCAGAATGAGTGAATTGTCACCTACCAAGATAAAGTATAGTTCAGATCTGCATCACTCTTCTGGAAACCCATCTGTTGCAAGTAGGCATCTATCCTCTCGTACCGTGCCTTCGTTGCCTGCTTCTGACCATACAAGTCTTTCTTCAGCCTACACACATGAGACTCTCTCCCATGCAACTCAAAGCCCTCAGGCTGCTCAATGTACACCTCCTCTTGTATAACACCATTGAGAAAGGCATCCTTCACATCCATCTGGTGAATCCTCCATCCCATCTCAACTACTATAGATATCATTGTCCTAATGGAAGTATAACGAGCAACCGATGCAAATCTCTCCTCATAGTTAACTCCCTCTACCCGTGAGAACCCCCGCGCCACAAACCGAGCTTTGAACTTCTCCACACTGCCATTTGCAACATGTTTGATCTTGTAGAGCCACCTGGAAGTCACAACTGACTTCCCATCAGGACGTGACACTACCTCCCAGACATCATTCTTCATGATAGAGGCATACTCCTCCGTCATGGCATCCCTCCAGAGCTATTGTCTAGTAGCCTCCTCAAAACTAGCTGGCTCTGTCTCCACACCATCTGCCACAAAGCCACCCAACCTCTCTGGTGGTCTGCTCTCCCTCACTGACCACTTGGGTCTCCCCACTGCCCCTTTAGCCTCCTTCATGGTCTCCCGAAGCCATCTTGGCTTCCTCTTCCCTACAGTAGCCTCCTGTGGTGGTATGGGAAAATCCTC
>APFE030014057.1:82317-99028 GCA_000404065.3 Pinus taeda | reverse complement strand
TACACTTTGTTTTCTATTCCATTTTGTTGATTCCTTACCTTTATCAGGCTTATCTTTATGAGGAAGTTTGGCAGCATAATGACCAACTCTTCCACAAGAAAAACATTTGAAGGGTAGTTTACCTCTGCATCTTCTGGAACCCCATTGAAGGTTTTTGACAAAGTTTGCTTCTTCCTCTCCTTCTAAAATATATATTGATTCATTTAGTTCTTCTATTCCTAAGAATTTGAATGCAACTTCTCTCATATCTGATGGACCTCCTTTTCTCATTTTGAAAGCAGTTAAGATTTCATGCAACTTTGTCATAGTAATAGTCTGAAGATCTTGCTTTTCTTCTATGGTAGATACTTTTGATTCAAACATAGTAGACAAGAATCTTAAAACATTTTCAACTAAAGTAAATTCTTTAATCTCTTCACCCAGGTTCTTCATGCAATTAACAATCTCATCTATGTGTAAGAAGTAACTAGCTATACTTTCATCATTGTGCATTTTGAAAGATTCATATTGAATTATGAGAGTTTGCATTTTTCACGTTTTACCTGATTGTATCCTTCATAGCTTAGAAAAATCTTGTCCCATATTTATTTGGTGGTTTTGAGCTCCATAACTTTGACAAATTCTGATTGTGACAGACTCCCCAATAATGTATTGACAGCCTTGGCATTGGTTTCATATTGCTTCTTACCTGCAGTATCTGTAGGAATTGCTGATGGAAATGTATATCCTCCTTCCATGATTTCCCAGACATCTATTCCAAGAGATTAAAGATAGGTTGTGGTTCTTACCTTCCAATAAATGAAGTTTCTCCCATCAAAGATTGGTGGTCTAATAAATCCCTCTCTTTCGTAGCTACTCATGATGATAGATCTTCCTTCAAGCAATCAAGATTCTTCTAAAGGACCCGCTCTAATACCAATTGTTGGAAATAATACTAAGATGGGGGCTCAATCAGCATTAGGAAGTTAATAATTTTTTATTTCCATAATCAGATTCATATACACTACTTCAGTTAATGGAACTCCCATGTATACGCAACTGTGTTTAAGACAACTAGCATATATCCTAAAGACTTATGATTCAATTAATTCATGATATGTTTATCTTTAATCAATGCATCAGAACCATATAAACAGTAACCAGGTGCAGTAAAAACAGAATAGACAGTCACACACAAGAACACAAGATATAATGTGGAAACCTAATGTGGGTGAAAACCACCTATTACAATCATCTCTATCTTCCTTTTAATATTAGAAACATCTTTTTACAGTTTTTGTACTGTTGCAGTCTTATACCAGTATGCAGGCTTCTACCTGTAGAAGGCTAAAACCTTCTCTCGTTCTTCGGATTCTCTTGGAAGGGAGCTACAACCCCGTAACTCTTGTACTATCTAATATGTGTACTAGTACATACGTGCCAGCCTATAGATGACTCCAACCTTCTCTTTTCTTCCAGGGACCACGTTTCATAAACTTTCAGACTATATCCATCAATAAATTCATTCAATCATCTGCATCAACTAATCTCTTTTTGCACCAACCAAAACTGAATCAACCAATCACTTTGACAAATCTACAAAATGTTGCAACTAGAATACAGTAACCATAACCTAAGACAGAACCCAAAACACTGCAACAACAAACAAAAGTAGCTAAAATATATTTTGTGAGATATACGCTACTTCCTTTCATAGAACCTGCATGTTTACACACTTTTCTCAAGGTGAACCTACGTACAAATCTGTAAATGATGATTTAAACTCTACAACAATTTTAGACTTCAGTTATACCCAGATCATCATATTTACAGACTACAACATGTGTCAGTTATACAGATAAATGATAAAAACCACATAAAGATACTTCACTTCAAGCCTTAAGATCTAGATCTTATCCTTCATCAAGCACTAAGGTTCATCCTTGGTTCAGATCAAACTATGCACCATAACTCAATAGCCTGCATATTAGATCATGCACTTCATTAGATATTCAACTCATAAGTGCCTTTGCCTAATGATTTTTTCCTCCTTTTATAGTCTTAGGCCTTACTCAATACCATGGACCAAAATCACTTAGAACCAATACCTTAGACCAAATACCTGGGGCCAACACTTTAGACAACATACCTTGGACCAATACCATGGATCAAAATAACATGGACCAAATACGACAGACTAAAACTAAGTTTTCCAACATGTATGTGCCTTTCCTTCTATGAAAGTGCATGTGTACACTGTACACACCTTTTGGTCAGCGAAGCCACGTGTACACGCAGCTTGGTCAATGGGGAACCTATGTATACCTCTTTTTCTTCATTCTATGAGTCTGAACTATGATATGTTATCTGAGTGAGTTGCCATCAAGTACAACAACTGTATCATAATGCAAATAACTACATGTGTAGGGTCCCTATGAGCCCTAACACATTGATAAATATGTCCCAAACCAGGTCCATAAAAATTAGATCTGGTGCTGGTGTAATTCAGCTTCATATATAGCACAAACTCTTTATATATATTCTTTTCAAAGTAAATGGGACCTGGTCATCGTGTGGGAATTGGCCCCAAGCTCCAATGAATCGATCATAGACAAAGGGGTCCCCATAAGCATTCTTAAAATATTTTAGTAAAATCCTATGTATAGAGTATAAGAGGTGTCTTTGTGGGTCCTCCCTCTAGTATGTCTTGATCAACTTGTTGATTTTATCTAGCTTTAGAGACAAGCTATGCCTAGTAGGTGAACTAGCAGAGTTTTGATCCATCCCTCGTGTGATCCATCTATGTTCAGCCCTAACATCGTCAATTGAGATACTAGCTATAGCATTACACGAAGGGATTAAAGATGGACTTTGATCCTCGCCTTCACCCTATTGGGGGTCTACTCCTCTCTCTTTCTCTCTTCTCTTCTCTCTCCTCTTTATATAATATATATATATATATATTATGTATAGATATATATAATATATATATGAATATATATATATATATAATATATATAATATATATATATATATATATAGAAGATAGATAGAAGATAATATATATATTCAAATCACATCAATTGAAGACGATTTATGAAATTAAAAACAATTTCAAGATATAAACACATAAAGTTTAAAGAGGATTTAAAATGAAAGATGTATACCTGCAACAAGTGAAGAAGGTCAACCATTTTTAGCAATATCATCAACAACGAAAGAAATAGTACCTCTAACACTCTGACTTGGGTCACAACAAGGATCTATGAGTGGAATAGACACTATATTATGGCTACGTGATCTAGCCCGACTATGTATAACAAAAGCCCCAACGCTCTGATGGGTTTTGGTTGGGCGATGTATGGGAGATGGATCTACAAATTACATATAATACATATAAACTAATCAAAGAAGAAAAATTTCACATAGAAAGAATGTTGATAAGAAAACTATTTATAAACTGAAGTAGAATAATCAAGGCTAATATCATAAACTAAATAGAGTGTCTATTTTGATAAATTATCAACCGAAATATTGAGTTCCACGTAAACACAATCGAAAAATGTGATCTTGAAAATATATCTTACATGTTTTCCCATTTATAAATAATGCATTTTATTCATAGATCATAAATATGTAAATAGATGTAAAAATTTGAAATAAACCTATTTTCAAAACTAATAAAACTTCATGCGAACCAAATACTCCATAAGAAAAGTTCTTATAATGTTTTATTTATCGCATGACATGCACTAAATGCAAGCACATGAAGACAATGTTTTTGGTATGACACGCTACATAATGAAATGGTATGGTACAAATTAGAAAAGAGTCAAAATCCTTATATATTTGAAATTTAAATGCACTTTTTATCATTTCTTTAATGTATGTATCAATGATGCAATGTTGAAACATGTGTGTGTGTGTGTGTGTGTGTGTGTGTGTCTTTCGTTATATAGCTAAATAAAAAAATAGGAAGCATAAGTTAGATTATCATTACTCAACTACTAAATTTGATAAGGGTGGGAACTAACAAATATATAGTTGTCATGTATCACTATATTAAATAATTCCACAAATATGAGTAATGAATTTTTTTAGCAAAACTACAGTTTATAGATCAACTTGAGTCTTAAAGAAGTGGTTGAGCGTCACCCATCTTATGTAAAACTATGAAGAGAGCATTATGTTAAATAGTTATAAAACTATGTTAAATGTTATATATATGTGTGATTAAGAGATATTATAACTATAGCTATGTTATACATTTAGCTATATAGTTATGTTACATGCTATGTTATATTATATAATTATATATCTAGTTATGTTGTATATGTATAAGAGTTATAGTTATGGTATACTTTACAACTTATTCACATATATAGAGAGCGCATTATGTTAAGTTTCTTATTATATAATATATATATATATGTTCTACTTTTATTTCGTTAAAGATTATTTAAGTAAATTCATTTTATCAACAAATAATATATTTATTATAAACAATACTTATTTAAATTAAATTATATATTGGTTAAGAAAATTAATTATATATAATTATAATATATTAATATTGAATTAATTTAGTTAAATTTTTAGCTTAATTATAATTAATTTATAAAACAAATATATACTTATTATTAAAAAAAGTATTAAATATAAATCTAAATTGAAATAATAAATTAAATAAATTTCTTGTTTGATTTATTAGAGATCACCAGAACAACCATTTTTCTTTATGTCAATTACAGTTTTTATTTATTTATTTATGGAGTTCATAATTGATTGTTTTGTTTTGAATATCTTTCACATATTTTTTGATTAAAATGCTAGAAATTTAATTCTTTAATAACATTACAATATTATTTTTTGAAAATTTATTTTACTAACTCATGAAAAAATTTAAAATAAAAATTATAAAATAAAAATTACGTGGAAAATATTTATAATAAACTGTTAATATTGCAGATAATGTATACCACGAAAATTAAGAAAACAAAAATTATTAAAACCTAAATTATATTTTTTTTGTCGGTTTTTTTGGTGCTTTTCTAAATTGTTTTGGGTCTTCAAAGGTTTTCTTAGTGGTTTTTTAAGTTTTTTTTGTGGTTTTCAAGGGTTTTTTTAAGTGGTTTTCATGGTGACTTTTAGGAATTTTTTTGTAGTTTTGATATGTTAATTTTTTCTTCAAATTAATTTATTTTATTTTGCAAAAAAAAATTAAATACAAGAGACAAAAATGACAGGAAACATACCTCGACTTGAGCCTGTCGGTCATTCATGGGGTTGATAGGTAGCTAGATTGAGTTCCTCCATCTCGGTTGAGCTTAGAAATATTCTATTAAATTCCTTTTCCAATTGCAGTATGAGAAAAATGGCATGCACAAGTCGTCGCTAGAGTATTTGAAGTATAAATAACACTCAATTGAGCTATATCTTTTGATTGAGCCAATGGTTCGATTGAAAGACATAGCTCGATTGAGCATTCTTGATTGAGTCATTAACTCGGGTTAGAAAATGGATCATTCGACATATTTTTAAGCACCTTAATAGCTCAATTGAGTGCTTGAAAATTGATCGTTTGAGCTCTCAAAATTTCTCGAGCAAGCATCCACTTTTCATAAAAATGCATCCTCATTTCGCAAAAAATTGTAACCCAACTCCATGCTTTGATCCATAGGATATGAAAGATATAGATATATCTTCTCCCTAGGAATGTTGTGATGGGAATTTTTGGTTATCTTAGCATTTAATAGTATATAAAAGATAATAGATGTGATTACTATTTATATATTTTGTAGTATATATCATATTATGTTACAAGGATGGAAGTCATGAGAATTATGAATAAATGAGGGATCATATTTAAATTTATTGACACATTGGTTAGTTCAATTAAATATTTCCCTGATAATGAAGTGTTATGTTCCATAATATTTATGGTTCAAACCTTCTCATGGGTTAGAAAACAAAATAAAATCTAAAATTGTCAATAATATAAAATAATGACTCATTTTTGTATGTCATTAGCTTCATAAATATTTAGAAGTATGGATTTAAGGTTGGTTGTATAAATGTTCTATAAATGGTTAAAAAGAATAATACATTGACATGAATGAAAAGGATGCATGCTCCAAGCAAGGTTGGAACTTAAGAATACAAAAGTAGGGCATAACATGGCTAATCAAGGTTGAAAGGGCAATGGAAACATAGAGAAATATAATAATGAAAAAGGGAATTATTTGACAATTTGTAATAAACAACATTGACCTCCAACAAAACAAAAGAATTCACTTTTCCTAAATTTGAGCCTTGATGTAACAAAGACAACAAATTTGTATCTAGTAATCCTAAATGTTAGCATAGATGCAACCAATGCAATAATGGTGCTCAAAATGCCTAACATGATCACATGGATACAAATATAGAGATCCAACAATATCCAAAAAATTCTCAACATAAGTGAAAATTATTGAATGTGTATTTGAAATACATTATAGTATTGGAGAATAGATTAGGTAAAAATTCATAATCATAGACATCTCCGAAATACTTGGAAAAGTATTATCTATCATCAAATGGAAACTAGTAATAGTTGTTTTCCTATAAATTAAAACTATACATATAGCATTTATGCCAAACTTTGTATAGATCATACCAACCATGGCATATGTTACTCATATTCAATTTCACTCAAATTTTCTTGTTTTGAATTGCTTCATGATATTTGTATATTTTTTATATTTAGCCCTATTTGGAATCACATTATACAAATCTTTTGAAGGGTTTGAAATTTCTACTTTATGTAAGCATTATTTGACATGCTCATCACAATCCATAGATTCCTTTAACAAAACTTATAAGAGGAGTTTCTTAAACCTAATTTGCATTCATCACAAACTTTTCATAGACCATTAGATATATCATCAAATATTCCTTAATAAGGTAAGATAATATACCATTGAGAAATGACACAAGCCATTGTAAGTACGAGAGTTAGAATATTGAGAATAAAATTTTGTAAAGATTGTACCACGTTAAATATTGATTGAAATTATATAGTATACTAAATTAAAGTTCCAAAATAATCATTGTAATGATGTTAGTTTGGTGGAAATACAATGCCCTATCAAAATATATCTTCTCTACAATCCATGCAACCATAATGGAAGACCCTTAAAATAGTTGATTTTAAAACATTGCTATATTCACGTACTAAACCTAATATTTTTTTTCCTTATTCTAACTTGCATGCTTCTGTGAGAGGAAATCAAATGTACCATTGATTTTGCAGTGTTTTCTTATAAATCTACAAGAACTCTTATAAATCTACAAGAACTGATACAACTACTATGACATTCTTCAGTGAAATAGAAAAAAATTATCTCATTTTGACTCAAAAATAATATCTATTCCCACTTTTTATGGTTCCCCACTTACGAAATCAAATAACAAAATAAATTTCATATATATTCTCAATGTTATCCATATAAAAAAATCCCTAAAATATGAAAACAATTCACAATTAATCATTTTATTGATAGAATCATTCACTTCTTATAATACAAATAATCTATACTTTATCATGATTACTCTTAAAAGTCTATAGCTACTCCTTACTATTTCATCCAATTGTATAGTGAGTACATTTATTACTTTTTAACAATCAAACGGTCTTGTTTTATGATTATGAACAAAGAAAATTAACTCCATAAATATCCCACATTATCCTCTCTGAGTATATTATAATTACGCACTTATAATCAAAATCAATTCAATACTAAAATATATCATAACAATGTAAATGAAACACTATCTTGTATTCATAATTGTGCACTGGAGCTCTTTCATTATTGTTACACACCAATGCATTTAAATAATTTACACATCAATACAATATACCCACGTTAATTCACATATACCAATAATGGTGATAAAAACCTTAATTATTCAAACAATAAAAACAACAAACCTTTTTCAATAAATTATTTTCATAAATGGTATTATAATAATTATTATTATAAATATGCCATGATGCACAAAAATATAACACCAACATTAATGAACTAGTAATAAGCACAAATACACGAAAATGTATATTACTGAATTAGTGATAAGAATTAATACCATAAAATAATATGTTTAATAATTTACTATAAAAATATTCATTAGTGCTTTCAAAATATATAATAAATATTAGCCCACTTTTAAAATATTTATTATGTTTCGTTTTGTTTTAAATAATTATATTGTGATTTGCACTATGAAAAATGAACTTCCATTGGAATCTTCAAGTGCCCTGACTTCTTTGTTTTTTGTTCTTTTTTAAATGAGAATCTATTCCAACCTTGATTATTAATAAGAAAGGTTTTACCTAAATTAATTTTTCATCATTTTTGTCAACCTTATATCACCAAAAATCTCTACTATTAGTGTTTCCCTTGTATTTTATCCACACAATCAAGAAGACTTTAGCTAAATTAAATTTTCATCATTTTTGTCAATCTTGTGTCACAAAAAAGCTCCACTAATTATTGTTTCCTTTATCTTCTATCCACACAACCAAGACATCAATAATACAATATGTGTAGAATGCAGTAATACAATACGTGTAGAATGCATATCAATGTGTGTTAAAAGATAGCCTCAAAGTCACTGTTTTATAAACCTATTATCTTTGGGTGTCGAGGGATTTTATGTAAGTTACTTAAGCTTAAAACACTTAAAAGTTTAAGTAACAAAAAAAATGAAAAGTTCAAAGCATGAAACAACGACATGCTAAAACATGTCGGATAAAAACATTAAAAAATGCAATAGAGATAGGTTAATTCATTATAATTATTCGCAATAAGACACTTAAGACTAAAGGCTTATGAATATCTTGCAATTCTTCGCGACATTGTTGAATTCTATAGGTGGGGAATATCCTCATTAGTGATACAATTTTTTAATGTAGAAAATACAATTTTTTTATTAAAAATTAAAAACATGTGTTGCACTTATTGTCTAATTCAAACTCCTTGCTGACATAAATCTCTTACCTTAAAATGACTTAACCCCGTACCCTTCCCATGCTCCCCCAAACCACCACCCCACACATTTAAATATTTGATATGAACACTATAACTCATCAATTGTGATTGTGATTTCAAGTAGAGGATACACAATGTATTAATATAACTCATTAATATTAAATATTAATAATATTTAGTTCACATTAATTTGTATCTCAATACCCACTGACGGTAATCAAAATCTATCCATTTTGGATGCATGGATGTAGCTGAACAAGAATATAAGAAACCCATCCATAACATATAACAGAAATCAATATTACTGGGCATATATTCTACATCCTTTTAAGACTGAATTAGGGAATAAATAAGAAATGCTTGAAAATAAAAAAGCATAAAATCACCTACAATCACTAAGTAGTTGGGGCATAATTAACCAAATAAATATTATACCTCAATACAAAGTAAGGTTCTTATTATCATTGCCTTTTAATTTAGGTTAACTAAATATAACTATATATTTATAATCTAAAAAATCAACTACAATCACGCAAACTAATGTGACTTTAGTATGATTTTATACAATATATCACACAATTTTAAGAACACACAAAACACTATATAATAAAAAAAAATGAATTTCCAATCTACATATGTTTAATTAAATTAAATTATAATCACCTAAATTAACTTAATACATTTTTCAAAATATTGCAACTATTGAAAATTAAAATATATTATATTGTGATAAATAAATATGTATTTCATCATAGCTAGGTTTTAATTTTTATGGGGTCTTAGCCAAAGGTTATGAGGGACCCTTGAGGTAGTGTTCAAATGTGTCATTTCCTTTAGAGATATTATATGAAATTTCCTCATGGCTTGTGTGCACATAAGTGGACAAAATTTCACTCTCATTTCATCCCTCAAAATAGTGGCCAAATGGATTCGATATAATGGTGGAAAGTTACGAGTTTTTCGCCCATTGTAAATGCTCAATTGTAGTGAGTGCCTAACCCTAGAGCCATGGGGGAACCTTGAGGTAGTGTTTGAATGCATGGTTGCACCTCGAGAGCCTATATTAAAATGGTTTTGGGACTTGTGCATGCATATGTAGATAAAATATCACATATATGTCTTTCCTTTCAAAATGGGTGGTAGTTGTGAGGGGTTAGTGTTTGTCCTCATAAGACAAATGGGATTATGCTTTCCATTGATCCTAGGCATTGTTTCTAATAATTGAGTAGAAATGTATGCACTCCTTCAAAGAATAAGCTTGGCCAAGGATCTCCCCATTAGCTCAATTATCATATTGTGAAGTTCCAACAACAGAATTAGACATCTCAACCTTGGAACTAGCCCCAAACACCTCAAAGAAATCTCTTTTTGCAACCCTCTTTCCTAAAAAATCAGGTTAAGAATGTGCTAAGAGAATTAAACATGTTGATAGACTCAATGGTCAAATTTCCTCCTAGCATAATAAAGGTCAATGGAACAATGTGGGCAACACCAATTCCATAACCTCAACAACATGCAAACTAAATATTTTCTCAATGGTAAAGTTAGTACCACATGCATGAAGTTAGATAAGAGAATGTCATGTGAAGGGAATCATGGGTTGTGTTTGCCCTTAAAGGTGAGAAGTTAATCCTTTGAGAGGATGGAAGGTTGGGAAATTCATAAGGACAACTTGAAAAAAACTCAAAAGAGGGTTCTAGAAATGGAAAATGAGATATGTGTGTGAGGAAGGTGGTGTAGTAATTTCTAACTTATGATGACAGTAAGTTGTCAATCTTTCACATAATTGGAATTTTTGTGGCTTTTGAATTAGGGATGGGAGGTGGAAAATAACATTTTGATCATTATAGTGATACACCAACTAAGTACCATAAGAAACAAGGATGATGCTACTAACATGGGAAGAAAAAATGGGTAATAAATCTAACAACTTTCCATTTTTGGTTACTCAAGATAATTTTCCAACCTTCTAGAGCTTACAATGCTATTTAGGGCATCAGGTTGAATTGTAATTATCGATAAGAAAGTAAATGCACCTTGATTCTAACAACATCATGACAGAATTTCAATCTAAATGAAATCACATTTGTGGGTGGAATCTAGAGAAAGTGAGGCACTATGGAAACAAATGACGAATTGGAAATCATCACCCTTAGCATGTGAATATGTAAACTCTTAGCTTATTTTTATATATTGTAACTAAACTCAAGAGCTCAAAGTTGAATTGAATGGACTGAAAAAGAGGCGGAAAATGTTCAAGTAGCACAGTAGGGAGTATTTTGAGACATCATGGCCATATTTTCTTCCACTAATTTTCCACCTTCTTCTCTAGTTGGTCTTCCTAATCTAAATTGAGTGACTTTTAAGGAAAACATAATAATTTAAGATGAATAATTTTAATGTATGTTGTTTCTAATTTTGTTAGGCTAGTTGAATCTCAAATTCCTAATCATTCTTTATAAGCAATACACTGAGATTTCTTAGATATATATAATAGTCCTATGGTATAGAGTCAATCAATTTTAAACTTTCTTAAAAAACACTCATAAAAACATGATTCTTAAGTATTAGATGTAACTTTGTTATATTTTAAACACACAAACCATAAACATAAAATAACTCATTACAATTTTATTTTTTACAGTGAAAATTATTTTATATTAATCTTATCCATAAGTATTAAATATCACGTTTCATTATAATTTTTCATATTATTGTTATATATATATATACATTATAAAAACTTAACCTATGACAATTTTAATTTTTACACTAAAATTTTATAAAACTAAACTTATCTATAGACATTTTTTCAATATAAATAATATCAAAAACATTTTTAATAAAATTTAGTTATATATGAGTATTGTAAAGGCTTCTTGATAGTTTCTTTTCCAACGAGTTTGGATAAGAAGAAAATCAGGTGAGTTATGGTCCTAGGGTTTAACGAAATCAGTGGTAGAGAGTATCCATGGAGACACAGGGAGGAGGAAGCTCCACTCCCTCCTACAATTATATGGTAGTAGATAAAGGAAGAGGAGGGAAAAATAACAAACCTCCAAAGCCCTGGGAGGTCAAGAAAAAAGGCATAGAAGCTCAAAAGGCAGAAGGTAACAAAACCAATGCAGATCAAGGGGCCCACAAAGAAGACTGTCGGGGGGGAAAAGTGGAAGATAGAGGTCAAGGGTCAGAGGATAGAGATAAGATGGGGCCCTATAAACCCAAGACCACAACTAAACCTTGAGTTATTCTGAACGACCCAACTCTACAAGTGCACAGAGACCACATGGCTAACTATGCCATCATATGTAAATCTATGGGAATTTGGCCATCAGAGAAAGCGTTGTACACCTGGATAAAATGAAACTGGAAACCAAATGTGGAGTTAAATATTCATCTGGGATCCAAAGGTTTTTTCACTTTGGTGTGTACGAACATGGAAGACAGAGATAAAATCTTTGAAGGAGGTTCATGCTTCTTTACAGCTGTTGGGATCTATATGAGGCCATGGACGATGAGCTTTGTGCCTGAACAAGGAACCTTCACTTCGATACCAGTATGGATTCGACTATACTCCTTGCCTTTAGATTACTGGATGCCAGAGTATTTAAAAGCTATAGGTAATAAATTAGGTCATTTCCTATAGATTTCAGAGGTAACTCTAAGGGGAAAATATACATCCTGTGCCCACATTTGTGTGGAGATGGACTTATCAGGAGCCCTTCTAGATGAGGTCATTCTAGAAGTCTATGATGAGGAATGGGTTCAAGCAATTGACTATGAACATATCCTATTTAGATGTCGCAAATTTCATGAGCATGGGCATCTATCTAGAAACTGTCCACTCAATCAAAGGGAAGAAAACCTAAATCCCAACAAAGGAAAAGACCAAATAGGTTTCACCAAAGTGGGAGGGAAAGGAAAATGGGGAGGAAGGAAGACACAAAAGAGCCATAGTGTGAATGATAAAACAAAGAGTTACATCAGATTTGAGATCTTAGGAGAAAAAGAAGTCGAGGAAGGGGATAAAGAGAGTGTAGAGAATCAGATAGCAAGGGGGGAAGAAAAAGATACCAATGTGGAGTACATTCAGGAATAGAATGAACACATGATGGAATCTTTGAATACCATGGTTCTATAAAACTACCAGGAAATGACTCAAAGTGAAAGTGGCACAGAGGATCAAGATTTGTAGAAGATACTAGAAAGGGAGAACCTAGAGCTAGAAAAAATTCTAGAACAGGGAGGAAACCTGGGAATAAACTCCATCCCTCAGGAGGATGTGGATAAATTCCAACAGATATTCCTTAACAAGACACATCAAATAGCTGTAGGAGTCAAAAGAGGACATGACAACCAGGAAAACAAAGGAACCTCCTTAATAGGATTAATAATTGGAAAATTAACAAAGAAACCAGGCAAAAGGAGGGGTAGAAAGAGACAAAAGTAATTACTACTAGAGTGTGGCAAGCTCATGATTGATTCAGGAAGGATGAAAGACATTTCTAGTTACTCCTTTATAACCCCACCTCAAAGAAAATCACAACCTGGAACACAAGATGACTAGGGAACAGAAGAAAACAAAGGAATCTTGGTAAAAGGATTAGAGAGGAAAAACATGACATATTATTCATAGAAGAAAAAAATGCTCAGTGGAGAAGACCCGTTAAAAAAATAGCAATGGGTAAATAGATATGAATACCTTGAAGTTAAGGCAAACAAATCTACTGGAGGTATTCTCACTCTCTAGGATCCACAAAAATTTGGTGTGATTGATGCAGAGGCATCCAGACATCACCTTTCTCTGATTTTCTAACCGGTGGGAGACAGGGAATGTTACATGATCACCAATGTCTATGGTCCACAACCAATGGAGGAAAAAATTCAACTCCTCACAACAATTGAGGATATGAAGAAGAGATACCTAGCTCTACCATGGATTCTTGGAGGTGATTTTAACATAACAAAATCACTCATGGAGAAGAAAGGAGGAACTAGAATACTTGGGAGAGATTCAATTGCCTTCCGGAACTTCATCACCAATATGAAATTGGTTGATATGGAAACAAGTAATGGAATCTTCACTTGCAACAAAAGAAGAGGAGGCCCTACCCAAGTGGCCTCAAAATTGGATAGATTCATGGTTTTAGAGGAACTTCTTCTTAGGGGAAGCAACATTACTGCACTCATTTTACCTTTTGGGGGTTCAGATCACTGGCCCATCCAATTAGAAGCCTCCCTTTTTGGAAAAGCAAGGAACACTCCCTTCAAGTTTGAGAATTCTTGGCTGACACATTCAGATTTCCTCACAAATATTGAACTATAGTGGAAGGAAGATCTTCACCTTCAAGGTACAATGATGTTCCTGCTTCACTGCAGGCTCAAACATATTAAAGGCAGAGTGGAACAAAAAGGAATTTGGTAAAATCTTCAAAGCTAAAGGGGAGGTGGAAAAGAGAATAAAGGAAATAAATCAGATTCTTATCACAGAAGGATACACAGATGAAAGAAAAGAGATGGCAAATTCACTCCAACAGGAGTGGGACAATAGATGCCTTCAAGAGGAAATACTCTGGAGACAGAAATCCAGAGTACAATGGATCAAAGAAGGGAAGAGAAACACCAAATTCTTCCATAGATCCACCATAGCTCACAAAAACAACAATATAATTGTGAAACTTACAGATCAACATGGTGTAGAGAGAAACACTCATGAAGAAATGGAGAAAGTTCTACTCCAACATTTTCAGAAAATTGTCGAGGAAACCACAAAAGATAGATACTAGTTTATAGAAGAATTCACTTAGTACATCCCTAAATTGGTCGGTAGAGAATATAATTTCAATCTCAATAGACCAGTAACAGAGGAAGAAATTGAGGAAGTATTGGAAGAGATGCAAAATGGGGAAGCACCATCCCAGGATGGCTTCAATGTGGACTTTTTCAAATATTGTTGGAAGATAGTGAAATAGGACATCGTGGAGGTAGTGAAAGACTCCCGAGGATTTAAGAAAGTCTTAAAGGCACTCAATGAATCTCTCATAGCCTTAATCCCCAAACAGGAGAAGGCTATCTCTCCAAACAGATTTCAACCTATAGCTTTATGCAATGTGATCTACAAAATTATATCCAAAGTCATTTCCAATCGTCTTAAACCTCTCGTCCCAACCATAGTGTCAGAGGAACAAACAGGCTATGTGGAACGAAGAAAAATTCTAGATAATATAATACAAGCACATGAAACGGTTCATTCAATCATCACCAATAAATAGGATGGAATGATAACGCAGTTGGACATAGCAAAGGCCTATGACATACTTAGCTGGTCATATGTAAGAGCAATTTTAAGACCCTATGGCTTTGATCAAGATTGGATAAAATAGGTTATGGAACTAGTTACCACAGCCAGCTATTCAATTCTACTCAATGGAGCTCCTTCCAAAACCTTCAAGCCTTCTCGAGGTCTAAGGCAAGGAGATCCTATTTCTTCTTTCCTCTTCACTCTAATGATGGAAGGGTTAGGAAGAGCTATTAGAGCTTCCAAAGAGGAAGGGAGAATTCAGGGTCTGAGACTCACTAATGGTGGGGACATGGTGACATATCAGCAATTTGTGGATGATACTATGCTTCAAGGCACTCCCACTATTAAAGAAGCCAAAGCATTCAAATAGATTCTGAGTGAGTTTTCTAGGGCAGCAGGCACTGAGGTAAGCCTCACTAAATCTAAAATCTTCTTTGTCAATACAGATATTTCAATTCAAAGAAATCTTTCTACAATATTGGCCTTTGAAAGGGAGACACTTCTTGTGAAATACCTGGGACTTCCTCTCACTACCAAACCACTTGACTTGGAAATCTGGGAGACCATTCTTAATAAACTAAAATAAAAGATCAGCAAATGGACAAACATAGCACTAAATCTAGCAGGAGACTAGTTCTCAGTAAGGTTGTCCTACAAAGTATCCCTATCTATTTGCTATCTACCATTCCAGCACCAACCAGTGCACTGAACAATATAAGAAAGATTCAAAGAGTCTTTCTATGGGGGAAAGGTGAAGGAAAGAAGAAATGGGCCCTTGTGGCATGGGATAGAGTATGCAAACCTAAGTCCCATGGTGGCTTGGGTTTTCATGACCCAGGAATTCTACATAGAGTTCTTGGAGCCAAAATTTGGTGGAGATGGCTGAAAGAAATTCAAGCTCCTTGGGCAAGACTCTGGAAGCACAAATATGCTAGCGAATGGTAGGAGGAAAATCTAATCAGAATGACAGGATAGGTCAAAGGTTCTGCAATTTGGAATAGGGCATGGGAGAACAAAGCCTTATTCCAAAACAATAGTTTCTAGGAGATCAGAAACAGGAACCTGGCATGGTTCTGGGAGGACAATTGGCAGTAGGAGGACAATCTCTAAAGTGAAGAATTAGTAGACATTCACACTGGTTCCATCAACAAAGGACTAAAGTGGGTAAGTGACTTTTGGGACCAAGCAAGGAATGATATGAAATGGAGAACTTGGAAACTTCCAAACTATAATGGAATGGGCATGTTGCATACTCAAGTCACAACCCTTCAAGGTCTTTTAGACAAGAGACAAGTCTTAAACTAAAACTTGAGTGATCAACTAAGATGGGGAAAAAACAAGACAGGTTTCTTCAACCGCAGGGAAGCTAAAAGAATAGACGCAGGGCTAAACCATCCCA
>APFE030014057.1:31612-80697 GCA_000404065.3 Pinus taeda | reverse complement strand
ATAGAGTGCATTGTGTCAAACGTTTCTCACGAGTGGAATGAATAATGGAATATGATAATTCTCGATGGGCAAGGGACAAGTCATTTTCATTAATGTAACCACCATTGTTTATAGTCATTTTCATTAATGTAACCACCATTGTTTATGAAGTAAATTGTGAATGTTAAGGCATGCATAGTTGTCAGGCCCCACCAATGTCCCAATGTTTTGAAAATCTTGGCTTAGAGTCTCTTTTAAAATGCGCTCCAATTCAAAACGATTAGGTTTCGGTGGTCCGTTGAGATTGTTTATTAGGATTAGTAGATACATGTAAGTGTCATTCAGTAAGCACGAAAGCCACTGTAAACCACAAATTTCTATTTAATTCAAACTGAAAGCTTACCACGAACGATTAAAGTAACATCCATGATTTTTCAGGATGCACTGTTCATTTAATTCCGATAATTTATTTAACCACATTCTAGGTTACCATGTGATCGATGACTTCAGAATGAGTTGCTGTTTAGATTAACTTGAGCATAATTAGATGGCATATTCTAAAATATTTGGAAATTTAATAGAGATGAATTACTTTATTCATTTTTATCAAATAAATTTTTAATATTTTATAATTTTACAATTTGCATAGGTTAGTCTTTCAATTATTATTTGATAATATTTTATTAAAATTCAATTTTAAGGTTAAGGTGAAGTGAGATATCAAATTGGTGTATGAGATTTCTTGTTTGTGGAACAAGGGACTCACTATTATCTAATTTTAAGGTCAAGATCAAGCCATACACCAAATTTGTATATGAGATAGCCTTGTTTGTGGGACAATGGTACCAAATTGGTGTATGAGACCCCTTGTTTGTGGGACAAGCGACACACTATTATCTAATTTTAAGGTCAAGGTCAAGCCATACACAAAAATTGGTTTAGGAGAACTACCTTGTTTGGTGGGACAACGGGTAGAAATTGGTGTATGAGAACCCCTTGTGTAACACCTTGTGGATTGGTGCGACGGGCGGGCGCCGGACGCCCGGGCGCACGCTGCACGCCGGGCGAGCGTGAACGACCGACGAGGAGACTCAAACCAAAATGCGACGTTTATAAATAACACCGGACAACAATCGACGAAGGCGGACAACAGCGAAAGACATTGCATATCGACTAAGTGTTGAGCATTTTATATGGCGATTGGAAGGAGGCTTGCACGATGGCAAGGCTGACATACGATGAAGGCGTTTGGGGTGCGTTATGGCGGATTTGGGGGGCGACCAAGGGGCTTCCACCCACACCCAAACCCACGATGGATGCATATATATGTATGAGCGTGGGAGCTCATCAAACATCATCAAACTCACTCGCATTCTTCGCAAAAGCAAGTAGAAGTGCGCACTTGGAAGGGAGATGTGCACATCTCATGCGCACTAGCTCTTGGTGACTTGTACACTTAGGTTGTGACTTGGAAATAAGTCGAAGGTTGAGTAAGAGTACTCCAGGTGGATTCTATGGTTCGGTTTTGGTGTAGACTTGGCATGGGATTTTAGGTGGCTCGGGTGAGCACCGTTCTTTGTACAAGGAGTGCACAAAACTATTGTAAGGCAAGATTGCCTATTTTTGTAAATTTAGCTAAGTGTTGGCTTGGAGTTTGCCAAGCACACTTGTACATTGTATTATTGGAAAACTGATATAATATGCATTGTTGGGCAGACTGTTCGGGAGTTTCCCCTCCCCTTTATATCGTGCGATTGTTTTTCTTTTATAATTGTTGTGGATAATGAATAAGTATGGGTGTTCATTGATATAAAAGTTAAATGCATTTTATACTTGGTTGTGAAACACAAACTAAGTACACGGTTGTGAATTAGGCATAGTCCATGCGCACAGGTATTGTTAAAAAGAAAGTGTTCGGTGGTGCCACACCTCGCCGGCACGGTTGAAAGACCACCATAGGCTTGGGGGCGTGACAGTTGGTATCAGAGCTAGTGAAGCTCATGACAAAGGCAAGTGTGGGATACACTTAGAAGAAGTGGCCGTGGTAATAGGTTCTTGCAGGGAAAGAGGTTGGTGAAACACTTACTAATAAGTGTGACGTCAAGGACTTGGGTTGCAGGTGAAGCCGGTGCATGGTCGAGACTAGACTGTAAAGAAGGAGGAGGCTATTGGCAATAGTTGAATCCCAGGCTGGGTCTAGTCGTGATCCCATGTATACTACTCTTGGGTTAATACAGAAAGTAGTGGAAAGGTTGGAGTACTTAGAGGATCATTTTGGAAAGAGAATTGACCTTGTTGTGGAAGAACAAAAGGCATTCTTGAAGGTGAAAGATGAACTTGATGAACTCCGAACTCAACATGAGTACACTGATTTGATGTGTACACAACTTGAATTAAGGGTCAAAGAGGTTGAATAAGAAAGGGACCAGGGCCTTGCAGAGATCGTGGACTTGAAGAAATCTCTTGAACAAGCCAAGGATGAGATAGCGATGTTGAAGAAGGCCATGAGGCATGGCTCAGGTGGAGGAATGCCTCATGTGAAAGTCAAGGAACTGGATTCATTCGATGGTACAAGGGGTGCAAAGACTCTTGGCAACTTCTTGTGGGACATGGAGAAATACTTGGAACAGTTGGGTCTATCCGATGATGAGACTAAGGTCAAGGTTGTTGCTCAATTCCTAACGAAAGATGCAAAGATGTAGTGGCGAAGGAGGATGGACCAGATTGCCAGTGGCAGTGCTAGTGACATCACTTCGTGGGATGAGATGAAAGGAGCTTTGCAAGCCCATTTTAGTCCTCAGGATAAAACATGGGAAGCAAGGATGAAAATAAAATTCATAAAGCAGACAGGGAACCTACAAACATACCAGCGGGAATTTGCAAGTGTTGTCCTTGAACTTCCTGACATGGCGGGGAAAGACAAGGTGTTCAATTTTATTGTTGGGTTGAAGCCTTGGGCACGCAATGAAGTGAAGAGACAAAGGATTAGGACACTTGAAGAAGCCTTTGCTGCTGTTGATAGGTTGGTGGAGCATTATGATGAGACTTCTGATGATAGGAAGAAGAAGTCCGACAAACTGAAAGATAAGAAGAAAGATGAAGCTTCGAAATCGGATGATAGTTCGAAGACGAAGAAAGTCTTGAAGTGTTGGATATGTGCTGGTCCACATACGGTGAAGAATTGTCCCTCTAAACTGAAGGTGGCTGCTATAGCACAATCTAATACGAAAGATGAAGGTGCTTCTATGGGGATGATGCAGATACTTGGAGTTGTTGCTGCTACAGAGGTGATCTCTCGAAAGGATCCTGAGAGGAACAAGTTGGAGTATGTCTGAATGAAGTTTGGAGATGCTGATATACTCACTATGGTAGATAGTGGGGCTTCTCACAACTTCATGGGTGAAGATACTGTGAGGAAGATTGGGCTGAAATATGTTCCTATCAAGGCACATATGAAGACACTGAATTCTCCTCCGGATGAAGTTCTTGGTGTGGCCGAACAGGTGGACACTACACTTGGTGAATGGACCGGGAAGGTGGACTTCACTATAGTGAGGATTGATGACTATGAGGTTGTACTAGGGATGGAGTTTATGAAACAATATGATGCCATGATTGTTCCACATTTGAGGAAGCTGTACATTTATGATGGAAGGGAATATGTACCCATTGGTGTGCCTACCTTTGGTGTGACTAGGCCTGATTGTAAATTGGCAGTCATGCAGATGGGGGATGAGAAGAAATTGGGTGACATGAGTAAGTGTTTGTCCATGGCAGGGACAAAGCTTCCCGAGCAATCCTTGGTTATCAAATCACTTTCAGATAGAATCTTGAATTTGACAAGAATATTAGAGGTGATTGAGGATGAGGATGATGATGAGGTATATGTGAGGCCGGATGTTCGAGAGGAGGATCGGGTCACTTATCTACAAAGGATGGAGGTTGAGGATCCTGATAGATGGATTGAATTGATTAGTGAGGGTGAGCCTTCAAGCTCTAACCCGTCTACATCTTCTTAGATGGACAAGAAGATGGGGCTCATTGTTAGTTGCTCATGGCAGTGAGTCCCTTAAGCAGGTTGAGCAGGATTGATGGTCCAGGGATGGCTTGGCATCAAGCATCATGACATGTTGCAGTTGGGATGGGGACTACTTCATGGACCTGAGCATGGTTTATTCTTGATGAGTTTAGGATGTGGCAGATGTTTTGAGGAACAACTGATGATGACATGAGGATGTTCACTCTCATGATTTGGGCGTGAAGGTTGGATTAGCTACCCAACTAGTTCAGACATGGGGAGCATGTAGTGATCAGAGGTATGTTCGTATTATGTTGGAGTATCATGGCAGCAGGACACATAGAACACAAGATGGAGAGGTGTTCTCTTGGGACACTTGACATTGATGGAGAGAGGTGTTCTCTTGGAGCACTTGACACATGGTTGAGAAAGGTGTTCTCTTGGAGCGCTTGACATGATGATGGAGAGGTGCTCTCTTAGGAGCACTTGGCCGATTGATGAGATGTTGGCACATGGTTGAGTTGCGTTGAAACTTGTTGACATATCATGGGCAGTTTTGCACATCATGGTGGAGTTGGTAACATGATGGAGTTGACACATTGTTGCAGTGGACATGTAGCTTGAGTTGGAAGGGCCAGCCTTCCATGGTGGAGAGCAGCATGGAGAGATTGTGGCAAGTGGGCAATGATCATGGACATTTATGACATACATTGGTATGGATTATCCTGGTGACAATTGGTCACTTAGATGAGACATGGTGGAGATGAGTCCTACATATGTTGCAGGGATGTTTGCCATATGTGGAGGAGTTGACATCATGGATTGATGCTTGGGGATGTTGTCAAGGACGACAATGACTTCAGGTGGAGGAGGATGTAACGCCTTAAGGCATTTGTGATGGGCGGGTGTGCACGACCGCATTAGGGCGACTTCACACAAAATGCGACGATACCGTGGACAGCAATGCAACAAAAGGCGGACAACGAGCAAACGACACTTATGCGACTAAGTGTTGAGCGTTTTATATGGCAATTGGAAGGAGGCTTGCATGATGGCAAGGCCGACATACGATGAAGGCATTTGGGGTGCGTTATGGCGGATTTGGGGGTTGGCCAAGGGGCTGCCACCCACACCCAAACCCACGATGGATGCATATATATGTATGAGCGTGGGAGCTTATCAAACATCATCGAACTCACTCGGATTCTTCGCAAAGGCAAGTAGAAGTGCGCACTTGGAAGGGAGATGTGCACATCTCATGTGCACTAGCTCTTGGTGACTTGTACGCTTGGGTTGTGACTTGGAAATAAGTCGAAGGTTGAGTAAGAATACTCCGGGTGGATTCTATGGTTTGGTTTTGGTGCAGACTTGGCATGGGATTTTAGGTGGCTCGGGTGAGCACCATTCTTTGTACAAGGGGTGCACAAAACTATTGTAAGCCAAGATTGCCTCTCTTTGTAAATTTAGCTAAGTGTTGGCTTGGAGTTTGCCAAGCACACTTGTACATTGTGTTATTGGAAAACTCATATAATATACATTGTTGGGCAGACTGTTCGGGAGTTGCCCCTCCCCTTTATATCATCCGATTGTTGTTCTTTTATAATTGCTATGGATAATGAGTAAGTATGGGTGTTCATTGATATAAAGGTTAAATGCATTTTATACTTGGTTGCGAAACACGAACTAAGTACATGGTTGTGAATTAGGCGTAGTCCATGTGCACAAGTATTGTTAAAAAGAAAGTGTTCGGTGGTGCCGCACCTCGCCAGCACGGTTGAAAGACCACCGTAGGCTTGGGGACGTGACAGGGATAGTCGAACCGTAGTAGGGGAGCAGACAAGCACAGGAGATGTGGACACCAAAACTCCGCTTGAGGAAAAAATAGCAAGGAAAAGAGGGAGGGGAGGGGATCACCCCCCGAGAGACATGGGTATAGGAAAATGCAATCACAAACAGAGAAACCCGGAGTGGATGGGTATTTGGATTGAAGAAGACTTTATTCTAACCCAATACTATTTGTGCTGTGAACAGATAGAGGGTAGCATGGAAATGGCTCGGACAAGACGCGCACTGGGTTGAGGGTGTGGTCGCGGGCGCCACGGACATCCAAATACTCGCCTAGGGCCGCAAAATAGTAATACCCCAAGAAAACGGAGAGGCCAATGCCTGATGGATGAGGCCATACAGGAAGCGGCCAAGGTTTATATGAGAGATACAAATGAAGGTATCCGAGAAATAATTGAAGATATGGAAGCGGAATTGAAGGAGGAGGAGTCCGAGGGAGAAATGGAAGAATGGAAAGGTATAGTTTCAGACCCAGTTAACACCAGGGGCAGAATGTCTCAATACAAACAGAGACTGCACCTTTATTGGCTTATGAAGAGACTGCTCTGTAAGGCAGTTGAACAAGTCTCAGCAGGCATGGCTCTAATAACTAGAGACATGTCGGACTACAAAAAAGATTTGTATACCATACAATTTTAGCTTTACAAACAAGATATGAGATTGGACAAAATAGAGAGATACATCCCAAGTGTAGCAAACAAGAGACCAGTGCATGGGGGATCAACAACGGACCAAACAATGGTGGAACCAGACCAAGAAGATCAGGGTGAGTAGACTAGGGTTCTTCCATTGTTAGATTAGAACTGTGCTTCATTTTTGTGGAAAGTCTCTTTAGAACCCTGCATGCTCATAGAAACAGTAGATAAAAACTCTGTTTTTAATTGCTCGGTTTACATAGCATGGCTAGAAAGACTACACACATACCAATTTTGGATGGCATATGTTATATTTAGGTGGCCAAAAAGCTTGGTTTCCCGTTGGGCAAGCTTAGGCCACCTATGTCTAGTATGTGTTCTGAGTTTTGTCCTTTATAAATAGAAAAGGACCTACCAAAACTTAGAAAAAATAAATAAATTATTTATTTCTTTATTTTATTTAAAATATTTAATTCTTCATAGTCTAACGAGGTAGAGGAGTTGCTCTAAAAGTTATGGAAATTCCTGTTATATTTAGAGAAAATCCGGCAAGGATTTTTGTAAATCCAAGTTATAGTTAAACTTCAAAATTTTAAGTGTTCTAGACGTTTTCATTGGCTCTGAATCCATTTCCGCCATCAAAAACACGATTCAAAGACTGCCTTTACAAGATTTTTTGAAATTTTTTTATGAGCGAAATGTTTGTGCAATTTTATATGGTTAAATTTATATAAACTATTACCTTTTAAAAAACGCATTTTTAGTTATAATGTACATACAAATAATATCTAAATCTATAAAATGAAAAATTTATAAAATTGCAAAATTTTTGTCATCAAAATTATCAGAGAATTGTATAATATCATTACAACGTTTGCCACATGCAACTTTACGACTTATAACTACTCATATTTATTGGCATAAACGCAATGTATCTAAGGGATCGTTGTGAAGACGTCATGTCAGTTGCTACATGCAACTTTACAACCTATAACTACTCATCTTTATTGGCATAAACCCAATGTATCTAAGGGATCGTTGTGAAGACGACATTCCAACTGACATGTGTTATCATGGACAGGTGTTTAATAGATCAAAGGGGCCATCGAGTTGCTGGTGGCCACGCGAGAATCTTCCGTCACCTTAACTGACCCAGCCTGGATGATGTCGATTGTTAATGAAACTAAGTCATTAGCCATCGCTATCATCAACGACATGATGTAAACCATTCCCATCAGGCTGTTATATAACGTGGGTGTGTCAGTGTACTTCTATTGGCAATTCAGACATAGTATTAGCAATGGAGGGGCGTGTTAATGTTTGTATTGTCGCATGCCTGAGTATTTTCCTCGCACTGCGTGAACCACATTTAACGTACGCAGATTCAAAGGCCACAAGGCCTTTGGTGCCGGCCGTGTACATATTTGGAGATTCTACCGTAGACCCTGGTAATAACAATGGACTTGCAACGATTGTGAAGGCCAACTTTCCTCCATATGGGAACGATTTCGTGGATCATAAACCCACTGGTCGATTTACCAACGGAAAATTAGTAACTGATATTCTTTGTACTTACTACCGCCCCACTCCTTTCAGTTTTCCATTTATATGTAGAAAGAAAATATGTCAGGGCTGGATAGCTCGATTTAGGAACTGATAGTGAGCTCCTGAGTCGTTTGAGAAGTGCTGCTTATTATCCTTTGCTAATAATGTTTATGATTAACTTTTCCATCTGTCTACAGCTCGATTAGCAGGCCTTCCGGATATAGTGCCCGCATATTTGGATCCTGAATTCCATGGACAACGAATTCTGACAGGCGCCAGCTTTGCTTCTTCTGCTGCTGGATACGATGACGCAACCTCACTCACCGTTGTTAGTACATGTTTTATACGTGATGTTATAGAAATATAGCGATGTAATGTTATAGTTATAAGGATTTGGATATCTTGAATCGATGGTAGATTTTGGAAATATTTTAGAATCAGATTCTTCATTATCATATTTTTAAATATTTTTGAAATTTACCATTTGCAAATGACTATCTAAATATATATAAAAGAATTGCTGCCATTTAGAGTTATATAAAAAAATTCCATAGCTAAAATACAATCTGTCTTGAATTCATGCAGAATGTTCTAACTCTGGGGCAGCAGCTGGAGAATTTCAAGATTTATCGAGAGGAGCTTGTGAGTATTGTAGGCGGGCAGAATGCAAGCGAGATAATATCGAGAGCCTTGTTTGCGATAAGCATGGGAACCGATGACTTTGCCAATAATTATTATATCAATCCTATCACTCGTGCACACTATACTGTTACAGAGTTCCGGGATCTGCTCCTCAACTCTCTCTCAGAATTTATACAGGTGATCATATTGTCTTGACATTAACGATGAGGCATTATGAAAATTGATAAATTATTTGCTGATTTGTTTCCGCTAAAAGTGCTAAGGATTTGGTTCAATCCTTTTTTTGGGGGGGGGGGGACTGATACGGACGTGTTTGAATCGTTAGTAAAAGAATTGATAAACATTCACTTGATTTGTTTTTGGGAAAGTTGACTGTGATACAATTGAGTAATTAACAAAATCTAAATGAAATTAATTGAATTTGTTTTTTAATATTGAAATAAATGTATATATATCTATGTTTGTATATAGTTTCGAGCTTTTCGGTTAGAATTTGGTTAAATAGTATTTGGGTTGGTTTTGAGTTTTTGTTTTGTAAAATATATTTTTGAATTTATAAATAAGTTTGACATTCTAAAATAGTTAAAGACATTTTGATTGTGGAGAGTTCACAATTTAATTTGTGATTTCTAATAAATCTGGCAAATTTTACATAAAAATATGCCCAAAAACTTCAAAACATAAAACAAGTAAACTACAAAATTTGAATTATATATTAATACTACATTATTTTAAAGGTCTAATTTACTTGTGATATATTTTAGAGTGTTTTGTAACATATTTTCTATTAAAATTAGTCTAAAATCCGACAAAAAATTGTCAAAATCAAATATTTAAGTTTTGAACTCTCCACAATCTTATTATTTAAGAATTATTTAGGATTTTTTAATAATATAGAATCATTGATAACATTGACCTTTTAAATAATAAATAATTATGAATGACTTATTAATAATAAAATATTGTTATTTTATAATAATAAATGAGTAATTATTGATGAGAACTTTGTCAACTGATACCATATGATTTTGTCACAGAATATTTACCAGGAAGGTGCCACCCTATTTGCCGTCATCGGGCTTCCTCCATTCGGATGTTTACCTTCACAAATTACTCTACACAACTTGGTCGGTAACGCATGCGTCGATGAGTTTAATGATGTTGCGATCTCATTTAATGAAAGAGCCGCGTCTCTGTTAGAGACCTTGAAGCCCGCACTTCCCGGTCTTAAAATGGCTTATATTAACATATATGATAAATTGCTTGACATTATAAAGTATCCCAATAAATATGGTAATATTCTCTCTCTTTCTGATACCTTCATGCATGATCCCAGTAATAAGATTCAGGTCATCTCTGTTCAGAGGTTGCTAACTGTTTATCAATGAATGTGTCGTAGGGTTTGAAGAAGTGAGGAAAGGTTGCTGCGGAACGGGTTTGCTGGAGACGGCTATATTGTGCAACCCCACGACCCCACTCTGCCCCGATCCATCGAAATACGTGTTCTGGGATTCTTTTCATCCCACAGAGCAAGCCTACAATATCCTCGCCCAAGTCATATTCTCACAGGGTGTTTCGATTCTGCATCTTTGAATATTTCATGCATAAGGAGACTTTGTTGTACGTACGGAAATACTAAATAAGATGTCCATGGATAATGGGAAACTGTATCCAATAAAACCACGCATGGATGTATTTCAGGGAAGTAAGAATCAAATTACTGTCTATATGACATATAGATGCCATATTGTTTTTTTTGCTGAAAAGTTTATTTTATTGTAAGGGGATGTATAAGTTTGTTTTAGTTTTTTGGTGTAGTTGAGGTTTGCTACTTTAAAATTGAATAAAATATATGTTTGAAATAGAAAAATAATATTGGCTATAATAAAATAATTAAAAAAATAATGCGAGTTTTAACTTAAAAGAAAATGAATTGAAATGCATATCTTATTGTACAATAGATTATTTTGCTAAATAAAATTGATTATATATAAATAAATATTATAAATAATAATGAAAACATATATTAGAATTATTTCTATTATCCTCATTCCATAATAGTAATAGTAATATTTCATTTTAAACATTAAGATGATAATAATACTTCTATTATAGTAATAATTATAAGTATTAAGATTAAGCATATGTTGAGCATATTCTCTTCAGAATCAATCTAGACCCTCAATTAAAACTAGCACAATGACATTAATAAATGCGAATAGGGCCATATCAAGCACATATCAATTTTCAATAATATTAAGAATTAAATTTATTAATGTTATTGTCAATAATATTAATATAGCTATTAATTGCCCCAAAAAGTGCAAAGAGAGGCCAATAGGATTGTTTAATTGGAATTGTTGAATTGGAAAAGTTGTACTTTTATTTAAAAAAATAATTGTTTTATGAGATTTAGGTTGTTTAGTTGTGTTTGTGTTAGGTTGGTAATACACAAATAAAAATTAATTGAAGTACTGAGATGATGACAGTTGACTGAGATATAATTTACCACTAATTTTACCAATGAGAGATTAAAACCAATGTGAAGAAATATTGATTTTCTAGAATGGGCAATTTCTATTAAGAGGAAACAACAAGTACAAAACCACTTTTTCCTCGTTTTAAGCATTCTATGCCATTTGATGAAGGACATTTTATAATTATTTTTTGCCTATGTTTGATATGGTGGCATTAAAAATATAAGTTGAATTCTTATTCTCCTTTGTATTCCTTATTATTGATGATTATCTCATTTAAGAAATTATCTATAATTGTTGTAAATCAAGACAATGTATTATTATTTGGGCATGAAGTTGAACTTCACTCAAAGGATAACATATTAGAAGAATCCTACTATTGTTGTATATTGGTTGCTTCAATAGTAGGTTCTGGATGATATTGTTTTGTTAAAGAGATCTTTGCTTAATGTACCACAACTACCACAACTAGTTGGCATAGGTTCTTTCATAGTGCATATCATTCTACATATGCATTTGTGGAGTAACTTAGAAACAATACACTTTTGCATCTCCATGGAGTCTAATAGTTTCTCTACACATATCAAACAAACCCTCATGCTATATGCACACTTTTCTTAGAATAAGAAATGAGATCTCCTTGTTTTAAGCATTCTATGCCATTTGATGAAGGACATTTTATAATTATTTTTTGCCTATGTTTGATATGGTGGCATTAAAAATATAATTTGAATTCTTATTCTCCTTTGCATTCCTTATTATTGATGATTATCTCATTTAAGAAATTATCTATAATTGTTGTAAATCAAGACAATGTATTATTATTTGGGCATGAAGTTGAACTTCACTCAAAGGATAACATATTAGAAGAATCCTACTATTGTTGTATATTGGTTGCTTCAATAGTAGGTTTTGGATGATATTGTTTTGTTAAAGAGATCTCTGCTTAATGTACCACAACTACCACAACTAGTTGGCATAGGTTCTTTCATAGTGCATATCATTCTACATATGCATTTGTGGAGTAACTCAGAAACAATACATTTTTGCATCTCCATGGAGTCTAATAGTTTCTCTACACATATCAAACAAGCCCTCATGCTATATGCACACTTTTCTTAGAATAAGAAATGAGATCTCCTTGTCACCTACAATATACAATGTGGTAGCTATTCAAAGGATGGTTCTTATATTGCCAACAATGGAGACTTTTATAATTCTACATTATCTAATGGACCAACAATGCATGCATAGAGCTTTTATATGAACTCTCTAGTACTACCAAAAAAATAATTTGTCATTTCAAAGTGAAGTGGAAAATATTTTCACTCATAAGAAAATATACCCTTATTGTTTACAATTATGTATTAGTAACATTAATGAGTGTCATTTAGAAATCATTTACCTAGGTTTTATATTTTGATCATTCTTTAATAGTAAACCAAAAACATAGGCCATAACCCAAAAACACACACAAAAAAAATTAAATATTCTATGTATTCAACCAAAAAAAATGTAGCCCATAACCCAATTTTTATTTTTATATTTTTTATCCAAATTAAATGTTTTTGAAAGATCATCAATGAGCAATTTTTATTGGAGTTCGGAATTGGAAAACATTTAATTCATTAGAAATATAATCAATCTTATAATAATAAGGTTTACAATTTAATTAAAAACAAATGTGAAAACAAAAATTTAATTAAAAACAAATGTGAAAACAAAGTATCCCATTACAAACATTTTCCTTTCAATTTTTACAGAATACAATAAAATATTAAGGGATCCAAAAAAAATTTATTCTGCAATAAAAATATGTGAGTAAACCCCTGTTGTTCAATCTGAATTGTGAGGTTTAACCAATGTTAGTACCATCCCCATTAGACAAACAACACGAGTACTTTGATGGTGGTTTGTCCTTCACCTTGGCTTCTCCACTCTGACATCAAGCCATGGCTAACTTGGTCTTCTTGTAGCTTATCCTTCACATTAACTTTCCCACTTTATAAATTTCTAAATAAACTATTAATTGTATTTTTTAATCCTTATAAATTCTCAGATAGAAATAATCATTATATGTATTCATTTTTCTTTTATCATTTTACGAAAATTAAATATATTTATTAAATCTTATTTTTAGATTTTTTTTTTTTTAAATTGTATGTAAATTAACATATATTAATATTGATTAGATATTTATTTGAATAATATTAAATATTAATAATTTTAAAAATAAAGATAGAATTGTAAATTATATATCATGACATAAACTAAATTTTAAATAACTTTATGATTAACTTGATAATTTTTATTATTTTTCATAAATTCAAAAGTAAATACCTACTGAGCACCTCTCGGACGAAGGTCATTCACTCACGTTCTGCAGCAACGTAATATGTGCACCTCTATGAATTCACGATGTGGCTCAAACGCAAAGCGTCGAGGCTACTGAGCAAAAGAGACCTATCTGGTCCACCTTGTCAGCGAAAATGCTTCTCTCCTGGCATATATGTCGACTTGGTTGTAATTTTGATTGTGTTCTCTAAATTAGGTGTGTCTGCACAAAGCGTTGGCCAATATATATGGTTGAATCAGAAACATTATTTACCGTGAGAAATGAACTAATAATCCCTAAAAAAACACATCCCAATGGTTTACAACTATAGTACAAGGAAGAAATTGAATATATTAACCTATTTTGAAAACCAAAAAATTACAGCTAGCTATATGCTAATAAACTGATATCTTTAGGTAAGCAATGGCCCGATTTCGCTGCAAGATACATGAACCTGTGCACTAAGGATATTTAAGGTTATATGATAGCCTCTCTGTGCGATTTTTATTTAATGGACACTTCTAAACACATGCAAGCAGAACCATCCTATGTAAATATTACAGTGAAGCAGATATGTCAGAGAGATAAAGCTTAGTGCAAGTTCAAAGCAATTTTACAGGAATATCCGTCAGACCAATCATGTACTCTGACGCAAGTTTGCCCCGTGAAGTGGAGCGCCTCGTGCTGCGTTTATCAAGGCACTTTCAACCTGTGTCGTTGCAATTTAATGTTTCTGGAATTGGGTCGATATAATTTACTTAAGATATAAGTCTCCCTCAAGCGGCAGCAAGATGAATAGCAAAATGATTATTATAATTTCAATTAATAACCTAAAATATTGTTTAGGTTATTTAAATTTATTAATGTTATTGTTTTGTTTGTGTCATTAATGTTATTATTTGACCAAAAGTTCTGTAATAATCGCTAACTCTTTGGTGAGGATTACTCATACTCTTTTGTTCAGCGAGTCAACTCAGGGGCTTTTGTGTGTAAACAATAATAACAAGGTAATTTTTCCCGAGGTCGTTCGTTCAATTTAATGATTTGAACAGTAGCAGAGTAAAAATAATAATAAATAGTTAAAATTCAATCCACACCGTGACACCCTGTATACGGGACTATTAGCATACTTATGAGGATGGATAGAGCTTGCCTGCAATTTTGATGTGGCGATTAAAAATTGGAAAAGGACGTACGACCCCTAGAGTTTTTGATGGCTGAGATGAGTTTAAAATTTTTAAAACCATATTGAGTACATTTCAAAAGTTGGATTAGAAAAAAAAGGAAACACAGAAAAAACACTACAAACAACCTTGAGAGAATCCAAAAATTCCTGGCAAAAATAATATACAGCGGTATTCTTAAACTGGGCTGGATGGGGAAACCGATTGCCCCTAGGTACAGCACATCCCGCACAGCCTACAAGCCTGAAATGACTGAGGAGATCAAGAAGCCATATGTTGCCAGCAGAAGGATACATGGTGTGGGATATGTCATCTGGCAGCAGATATGACAAAGTGCAATTAGGGGGAATGACATGTTGAAAGGGCACGTGGTTAACTGTGATTCGAAAGACGGTGGGAAAAGCTTGACTGTGCCATGGAGTCACATTCCATTGTAATCACAATTCAGATGCGATTTGGAATCGCTTCAATACAGTGTAACCAGTTTCCCACGCGGCTTTTTACATAACTTCAAACAGGTGGCAAGTTGCAACTGTCCATTCAATGCGGACAGGTGGTGAAACCCTTCCAAAAACGCCTTCCTGTAATTATGCCTCCTCCCAGCCTTTTAGTAATTACATGGAGCAATAATTGTGGTGCACGGTTTAGGATCATAAATGTGGTCATATTATACACATTTTACAGGTAGAAGAAAACGATAGATAAAACTCTGAAGTGAACTGATTTAAAAGAAAAACATATCCATTTAAATATAAAAGCCACCTCTTCCCAGCCTTTTAGTAATTACATGGACCAATAATTGTGGAACCACTTTATAAGGGAAGGAAATTAGATCATAAATGTGGTCATATAATATACCTATGTTACAGGCAGAAGAAAAAGATAGATAAAACTGGGAAGTGAACTGATTCAAAAGAAAAAGTAATCTTTTTCACTATAAAAACTATATTAATAATAATTAATATTATATTTATTACTATTAAAAGCTTAATTTTATATTTTTATTTCATCTATTTTACTTTACAATATAATGCTTTTCAAATTTTAAAAGTAAAAATACATTTCAAAATATCAGCCATGATTTCTAAATTTCATAAATTATTAATTCTGGAACTTATTAATATAAACAATCTATTTCATTAGTAAAATATTTTAATGCCATATTAACTAAAATATTTCAATGTCAACTAATATTTACAATGAAAATAAATAAATTTTCATGGTTAAAACATTTTAAAGCATTTCTAGTAATGTTATTATTTTATATTTAGACTATATTTTTTTTGTCAATTTTATCTTTGAGATGCAAACATTTTTTTTCAAAATTTGCATTTAAAAAAAATTTACATGAGAAGAAATTATATCACTCCAGACACTTCTTAGATTTGTGATTAAAATAGATCAATACTAATCTTTAAAAAAAAACTAATAAGAACAGCTTGGAATTTGAAAATTTGTTATTGAATGGTTGCTAATTAATTTCATTCATGCAATTCTACATAATCCTACTATGAAAACCTAGGACAAACCAAATGCATAGCTGAACTACTTTTGTACATTTGTATTTGAAAAGTAAAACAATATTCCATGAACACTCCTTCAAATCATTAACATCTAAACTACACTAAGTTACTAAATTTATAGTGGACACATAATTGATCTTGTGGATATTCGTGTCATAATTTGGTCAAACCTTGTACTCCTCATTTGTGAGTGGACACATATTCGTCATACTCATTTATGCTGCAACACATATTCCTCTCAAGAGCGAAGGTCTCTTAATTCGTCCTCGTCATCCAATATCAAATGCCCAAACTTCTCATAGAGATTGTCCACATATGGCATCCTACAAATATATGTATGTTGAGATATTGGTAAAGAAAATAGGAAGGCTACAAATATATATATGTTGAAATATTGGTAAAACAAATATATGTATTTTGACATATTGGTAAAATAGAAATACACTCAATGTAATAATTAATTATATTATAGGTACTTACTAATGCTTTAAGCTGCCGTGCATTACGTCGATAGAACGTAGCAAATGCCCTCTCGTCATGAAATTTTCTGCTGTATTGCTTTTTACTTGCCCTACAAAACGGGGGATTTACCCAATTCTTGCCGACTTCAGGATCCCAATGGAACTATATCCGTGATTAGGATAGTCGTTATTATCCTCGTCATGACCACAAAAAATATCAGAAGATGATCCTCCATATCAGAAGCGAATGAGTATAACAAATCAGCTATTGATAGTACCTTCGTAACCCAGACAGGGAAGGTTGTCCACCTGTGGCAACCTACAAATATATGTATGTTGAGATATTGATAAAGAAAACATGGAGCCTACAAAAATATATATATGTATGTATGTATGTATGTATGTATGTTGAAATATTGGTAAAACAAATATATGTATTTTGACATATTGATAAAACAGACAGGGAATTTCCTCTCGAGAGTGAAGTTCTTGTAGCCTCATGATCCACTATCAAATGCCTAAACTTCTCATAGAGGTTCTCCACGTTAACATAAAGGTTGTCCACGTTAAATTTTCCACACACCTGTGGTAGCTTACGAATATATGTATGTTGAGATATTAGTAAAGAAAACATGGAATTAAGTTGTTGCCACGATTATAGAAAAATACTTTGTTATATATGGTATGGAAAACTTTGTTATTAATCAAAGAAGAAGTAGCAGTCACAACTTGTATTCCACATTCTTCTAGCTTTTGATTCGAGTAGACAATATGATATTCAAACATGATTGATGGAATTTATTTCCACCATAGTGAAGATGTAGGGAAATACCTTGTTATATATTTTCTTATATATAAATAAATGTTACAAATAATAATGAATAAATTAACAAGGAGGAACTTATTAGAATTGTAATAATATAAAATCCCAGGAAATTGGAAACAAAATAATTTTCGAACATGTTGAGGAACATCTTAAAGTTAGAATGAAATTTAGAGAGGTAGGAAAATACCTTGTTATATAGTTTCTTTTATATAAATGAATGTTAAAATAAAAATGAGGACCTTATCATGGCTGAACTTATTGAAATTGGAATAATCTCAAATCCCTTGGAAATTGGTGGGTGGGGAGCAAGACTCAAGAATATACTTTTATAAATTTATTAAAAGTAATGGACAATTTTGCTAAATAAATTTTTCTTTTAGAAATGAATGTTATTTTTTTTTCCAAAGAAAAAAATCAATAACTTTTTATTAAAGAAATAATGAAAAGTTACATTAGCATATGCAAACTGCCACATGGGCTCTAGTGCAGACGCACCCATAAGCAACGTTAGAAAACTAACGCGAGCAAAGAAAAAGAGTATAGAAGAGAAAGAGAAAGAAAAGAGGGAAAAAAGGCCCCAGCAAGAGCAAAAAACTCATGCTTCAAGATTTTCACCCTTTTTTCTTTTCGACCTTATGCCACTCACCTAGAGTGGGCTCGGTCGTAGCAATGACTAACTGAGTTGTTTCTTTCAGTTGCCCTAATTCTTTGTCTGAGTTTGATGTGTCTGAGTGGTGTTGTCGTTTGTTACCTCCCATACTTTGATCCACGTTTGTCGTCTCTGCTTTGTCTTGCTGAGTCTCTACTTGATTTGTATGTGGCTGTGGATCCTTGTTAACTACTGTGTTTTCCTTCTGGTTTTCTTTTTCAACTTCCTCTATGGTGGTATCATCCTCTTCTGCCTCTGTCTCTTCCTCTTCGATTACCGAAGGGGCCTTCTTTCGTGCTGTTCGCCTCTTTAAGACTTCATCTAGATTCTGCCATCCTCTGGGCTTCCTTTGTTGTGGCTTGCTCTTGCTGGTACATGCTTTGAGCAGATGACTTGTTTGTTGACATCCCCTGCACTTGAATGATGTGTTCTCATAGTCCAAAGGTTGCTTCCACTGAATATTGTTAAAGGTCAGGAAGATGCTTTCAGGTAGTCCTTGGCTGAGATCTACCTCGACGCATATTCTAGCAAAAGTAAAAATTCCTTTTAAGTGTCTATCTGTATCAATCTTTAGCATTCTTCCAAGGGTATTCCCTATAGCTGATAAGGTCTTGAAGTGCCAAAAGTGTAATGGTAGATTATGCAGCCTTACCCATACTGGCATCCTTGAAACCACTATAGTGTTGGCGTCAAATTCTGGAAACCATGGTGTGACAAATAAACCTGTACTGCCCCAGAACCGTGGTCCTTCATTAAGAATTTTTTCCTTTTCTTCGTCTTCAAGAAATGTTACTATGAAGAAACCCTTCGAGCAGAGGTGGATCTGGCAGTCTTTTGTCCATACTGTATGAATCCATTGATACAGAGCCTCGGTTTTAGGCCAGAACCCGTTAAACCTACAAATAACAGCTTTATTTTCCAGGTCTAAAAAAATGCACTTTACCTCTGGAAAATCCAGTGAGATGGAGGGGCTTTCTGGTATTTGATCCACGATATACTGCCCTAGCAAAGTATTTTATGCTGCAGGTTCTTTTCCCTTTGGAGGGGCTTTCCCTTTGGCTGCATCACGATATGAGCCTGTAGATTTTGATGTAGTTCCCTTAAAGCCTTTAGAGCCTGCACCCGAGCTTCCTCCTCTTAGCCTTGTGCTTAAGATGATGGTTGAATCTCGACTGATGCCATAGTGCTGTAGTGTAAAATTATCCTACAGGATTTTACCTGCATGTACCAAACTTAGCAGATTTGAAGGGATACCTGTATCTGCTTGTATTTCTTCCTTTATATTTTTTATCAGTGTCCCTGTCCAGATTTGCTTGCATATAGTTTCTCCTGACAGCATTCTTATGAAAATTTGGGTTCGATCCTGTTCTGGGTCCTTATGGGATAGCTTAGATTTTTTTCCTTCTGAACCCAATACTATTTGAGTCACATAGGCTTTTAGATCCGGCCCAGATCTGCTGTCTTTGTGGACAAGGAAGGCCGGATCTGAACCGTGCAGCCTCAGAATGCCAAGAAGGGGTCGAGGAAAAGGGGATCTGCTCTGTTTCCCGATAACGTAGACAGGGCACATTCTCCAGGGAAAATCACCCGCGCAAGAGGGCGGGTCGTCCGGAGACTGAGTGGGGGTCGATAGATTTGAAACATAAAACCCCGACCTGTGAAAAGGGGTGTCTAGAATCGCCCTGAGGAAACCGAAATGAGCCAAAGGAGGGGAAATAACCTCAAATACCTGATTGATTTGAATCGATACCCGTGGCTCCTTTCCGATAATGGATCCGGACCAGCTCCTAAGGGAGTCATCGAGCGATGAGGATCCCGCAGACAGGCACCAACAATTTCCAGCAACTACCAAAGCTGTGGGGACGTCAACTGCGACTGGAGCTGCAGCGTCGAACCAACCTGTGGAAACGGCGGTTGCATCAAAAGAACCTGCAGCATCGAACAAAACTGTGAAGGCGGCGGCGGCAGAGTATGGACCTGCAGAAAACCTAATCTCGCATCCTCTCGCCATCGTCTCCTCCCGAAATGACTTTTTGTTGGGGTCTTTAGAAATGAATGTTATAAATAATAATGAGGAGCTTATTAGAATTGGAATAATCTAAACATGAAATTGGTTCTTCGAGAGTCAAGTGGCACAAATCTAATTTTTTTAAATATATTAAAAGTAATGGACCATTTTGGAAATGGAATAATCTCAACATGGAGGAACTTATTAGAATTGGAATAATCTCAAATCCATAAGAAATTGGTGGGTGGGGAGTCACGTGGCACGAATATAATTTTCTAAATTTATTAAAAGTAATCGACCATTTTGCTAAATAAAATTTTCTTATATATAAATGAATGTTATAAATAATAATGAGGGACATATTAGAATTGGAATAATTTCAACATGGTGGAACTTATTAGAATTAGAATAACATCAAATCACTATGAAATTGGTTAATGGGGAGTCACTTGGCATGAATATAATTTTTTAAATTTATTAAAATTAATGGACCATTTTACTAAATAAAATTTGCTTATATATAAAATAACATTATAAATAATAATGAGGAACTTATTATAAATAATCATAACATGGAGGAACTTATTACAATTGGAATAATCTCAAATCCCTAGAAAATTGGTGGGTGGAGAGCCACAAAGCACGCACATAATTTATTAAATTTATTAAAAGTAATGGACCATTTTGCTAAATAAAATTTTCTTACATATAAATGAATGTTGTAAATAATAATGAAGAACTTAATAGAATTGGAATAATCTCAACATGGAGGAACTTATTAGAATTGGAATAATCACAAACTAGGTGGGGAGCCATCTAACATGATTATAAGTTTTTAAATTTATTAAAAGTCAATGTAACCTAAAAAACTCTGTAATAGAAATTCTTTATAGTATCAAAATCATTGATAACATTTGTACATGAAAAAAGACATTTTAAATAGTAAATAATTATGAATAACTTATTGATAATAAAATATTACTATTGTATAATAATAAATGAGTAATTATTGATGAGAACTTTATCCTCTGAAACCAAATGATTTTGTGACAGAATATTTACAAGGAAGGTGCCACCCTATTTTCCGTCATCGGCTTCCTCCATTCAGATGTCTTCCTACACAAATTAGTCTACACAACTTGGTTGGTAACGCATGCTTTGATGAGTTCAATGATGTTGGGATCTCATTTAATCAAAGAGCCGTGTCTTTGTTAGAGACCTTGAAGCCCACACTTCTTGGTCTTAAAATGGCTTATATTAAGATATATGATAAATTGATTGACATTATAAAGAATCCCAGTAAATATGGTAATATTCTCTCTCTTTCTGATACTTTATGCATGATCACAGTAATAAATTTCAGGTCATCTGTGTTCAGAGCTTGCTAACAGGTTATGAAGAAAGAATATCTAACTTATATGGCTTTGCATTGGAAGATGAAATGCTTGTTGGGTTTGGTCCTGAAAGACATTCAAGTGAAGTAGTAAAATTTATTTCCCACCTTGGAAGACATTAAAAGGATAATTAGAAATCAATGCTTCTACCTCGACAAGATTGATTCTCGCCAAGCATGTTATTTTTTCATCAATTATTCTATGTTGCAAATATTACTTCAACAATAACCAATTACAACCAATTTAACAATTTCCAGTTCTTCAATTTAACCAATGACAATAGAACAATAATAGATAGAAAAAATATTCAAATGCACAATGAAAGACAACCTAGAGATGACAAACACAATATTTTATAAATAACTTGGGAAAAATCACACTAGGGGAAAACCCTTGCAAATATTCTTCTATTAGATTGTCTTCAAATGTTCAGCAAAGAGAGTACATCATCAAGAGTTAAAGTCAAATTTTGATTAGCCAATAACCAAAACCAATATCCAATATTCAAGTATGCCAACCAAAAAAAAAATATCATCCAATAGTCAAATCTGGTCACAATCAACTCTTGCCAAAGAGAACAACAACATTAACAATCAATGGTCAATGGTCAGTTGTCCTCCAATTGAGCTTGGTCAATAGTCAAAATATGCAACTTGATGAGCTTAATAAAGTGCCAGTGGAAAATAGTCCCAAATTTCCTCCATAATATTACTCAAATTCAAAGTCAAAGGCTGCTACAAAACCTTAGCTGCAGGTCTGAAGTCAGCATAGTCAAAGTCAACATATTGCCTTTCTCTCTGTGCCCAAAAAATTGACCTATCCAAATAGAAATTCTCCCAAAAAATGGAACTCAAAAACTACCCAGAAAGTCAAAGTAAATGCAGGTTAATGCTTGGCCAAAGTGCAAAAACGTTGCAGATTTTGGCTTTCTAAAATTCTCCCTCCTTTCAACAACATGTGTGTAGAATACCTTTCAATTTTGAGTTGTATGAACCATTCAAAAGTAGAGAGAGAATGATATGTGATGAGTTGATGAGGTAGCAAATGAGGAGGACTTAACTTGCATTTATATGAAACTTCAGGAGTGCCATCTTATCATTGAGATGTGTCATTTAACCCAAGATTGACCTTGAAAATTTTTCACTTGTGAGATTGAACTCAAAAATGCACTTTTCCTTATCCGAATTGAGTGCTTCAAAAATCAATTTTTGTCCTCTAAAAAGGAAGATTTTAATGCAATTATTATAACCGTCAAATGAGTTGTCCAAACTAGAATTTGACCCTAGTTGCACAATTTATCACTCCCTCTCAACTAGGGATAATTCCACCTGACAATATCTGACCATCGATCATCATGCCATCATGTACCATCTTTGCTTGTCTCCACTCATCTCATGCTAAAAATTTTCAAACATATAGAAGAATAAATCTTGTAGGGGAGCTACAACAACCACCATGACTTTATCACATTGCAGGGACTCTGTTATGACCCAGAATCATCATCATCATTATTGATCCATAATTGCCACTCAAAACTAAATAAAATGGGCAAGATCAACCTACCGCAATGTGAAAGGATCACACTCTATCCCAAAGTCCCTAATAATAGCTGAGATCAAATTATTGGAGGTAAGGGTCACACTCTCCCCTATTGTCCTTGATCATTGATCTTAACCCTAAAGAGTCATATGGTAGAACACTTGCATCCACCAGCATGGGTGAAATCCACCTACTACAATGGGTAGGGATCACACATTATCCCAAGGCCTTCAACCCATCAGCCAAATGGGAGAGGTTATCCCACAGAGCGGGTAGGATGCTAACTAGGGCATACTCTAACTAGGGGAGATCCCAGGTCTCAACATCCTATTGGTTATAGGTCTCTCATCCCCATGAGTGTCATAGCTCCTTTACTCACCCTAGGAGCTCAATGAGAGGAGAAGAACACTTTTTAGTGTTCTTGATCAACCCATACCCCAATGATAATTTTAACGATAGAAATTTATCTTGAAGTTTAGAAAACTTGGTGTATTTGACTAGCCCACAATATGCAATTTATAGGATTGCTTTGGATATTTTTGTAAAACTATAATTTTCTGACAATTTTTAAGGTAAAATAATTTTAATAAAATTTGGGCAAATCACTTTTAGAAAAAAATATTAATTAGCAAATCTTTTTTGGAAAAAGCATGCAAAATTAACGCACATACGAATATTGACCCTAAATGTTTCGTTGCCAAACCCTTATTCAAAATGGACATCTCAACCATTCCAAGCTACTCTTTGAAGACCAAGAACTTCCCTTTTGGGAAAGGCTTGGTGAGGATATCATCTATCTACTCATCTGTCAAAATGTGGAGGAATCTCATGGATCCTCTCTGCACCATATCACAGATGTAATGATATTTAATCTCAATATGTTTGGACATGTCATGAAACAAAATATTATCTAATGAATGAATCCCACTCTTGTTGTCGTAATAGATGACTATTGTGTCAATAAACTTCTCAAATAACTATTCGAAGAGCTTCCACAACGAAACTTATTCACAACTCACAAGTATGGTTGTAATATACTCGGCCTTGACAATGCTAAGGGATATGAATTTCTACTTACTTCTTATCCATGATATCATGGATGATCCCAGACTAAAACAACATCATCCAAGAGTACTCATCCTCTTGAAAACACTGCCAACCCAATCTACATTTGCAAATCCATGTAGTCTAACATCTCTAGTGGCATATCTCAATCCAAGGTTAATAGTCCCATATAGACATCTCAATACATGCTTGGTAGCAACACAATATACATGGTAAGGCTCGATTATAAACTGGCTCAATCTTTTTTTATCTATGAAGCATATGTCAGGTCGAGTGTTTACAAGAAACGTCAGAGCACCAACCAATTTTCTATACTCAGAGGGGTTTGCTAGGTTTGGTCCAACAACCTCTCCACACATCTTCTTGAAATTCATCTCTGTAGGTGTAGGGAAGGGTTTGCACTCAACCATGCAAAATATTTCCAACAATTTTTCAACATATTTTCCTTGGGAAAGGAACATCTTGCCAAGATTTTTCCATAATTCTAGTCCCAAGAAATAATGCATAAAACCAAGGTCCATCTTGAATTTGGAAGCCAACTCCCTCTTACATTCAAGAATGAGATGATTTTCACCTATCATGAATAATTCATGAACATATAATAACAAAATGAGAGGCATACCTTGGATCATTTTGAATTACAAGTTTGGATCAACATTTCTTCTTGTGAATCCCAACTTCATAAGGTAATTGTCAATGCAAGAATACCAAGCATGAGGGGGTTGCTTTAATCCATATAGATATTTCTTTGATCAACATACATCAGTATTCATATCATGAACTTCCAATACTAGAGATTGTTCAACATGTACTTCTTCTTGTAGCAAACCATGCAAGAAAGAAATCTTCACATCCATTTGATGAAGAGTCCAACCATGACTTGCAACAAGGACTACTATCAAATGAATGGTTGTATATCGAGCCACCAAAGAAAATATATCATCGTTGTTAGGGTATTCCGACACATAGGAAATAGTTAAGTTCAACTTGGTCTAGTATAGAGTTAGGTAAAGTGTGTTTCTTTACCGTTGTACATTTTGTAACTTACAATCCGACGGTCAAAATATGTAGTGATCCGACGGTTCATTCTCTCCTCGGTATTACCGACACTTGATCCGTGGCTTGACACCCGATTGGTCCATGAATTCTATTTAAAGCGCATGGAGGGTCATTTGTAGGTTCACCGTGCATGAGAGAAGCTTATGTAAATTTTCATTCTTTTATTAATAAATTTCCTGTAGTAGCCACGTTGGCGTAGGCCATGGACTGTTTCCCTCTTTGAGGGTTTTAACCATGTTAAAATACTGGTGTATTGATCTGTGATCTGTTTGTGAGCGGTGTCCTTTTGGTGTTCTGTCTGAGGAACTTACCCTGTATATTCCTACAATCGTAATATTCTCCTTGTTTTTTGGAGAATGCACAGGATACAAACCTTTCTTTTTATTTTTCAATGCTTCCATCAGCCCCATGCTTTATCATATAGAGCCATTTGTAGGTTACCACAAATCTTTACTTTGATATTGACACGACATCCCATACATCATTTCTCATAATAGCCTCATATTATTCAACCATTGCATCCTTCTAGACTTGTTCCTTTGTGGTTTCTTCAAAGGTAATACGTTCAGATTGAATCATATTGCTCATAACAACAACCTATGCTTGGTACATTCATGGCTTCTTTCTTTCCCTCAAAGTTCCACCTAAAGTAGCATGTTTCTCAACATCTTCTAATGTGTCCTTGAGCAAAAGTGATCTTTTCCTTACAAGGGGATCAGATGGAGGAGGGTCCAAAGGCTCCATAGGCTCCATGTGATCATCAACGATGTCCTTAGATTTAGGAACAAAAGGACCTTCTATAATATCCATATCGTCACTCTTGTCTTTAGGAGGAGGAGGCACACGAAGGTCCCTTGCTTTTCTGAGGGAAGCATCTTCATCGAATGTTACGTCCTTGCTAATTTCAACCTTGTTTTGATTGGAAATATATATTCTAAATGCTTTAGAATATTCACTATATCCAACAAACATTCAAAATATCAGGTTTGACACCTAAGAATACTTCCTTGGGGGTCTTGTAGTCCAAATCTTAATGAGACAACTTGTTTTAAACATATATCGTTGTGTTTGTTGCTTCAACCCAAAGGAACTTTGGCAGCTTTTGATCATGGAGCATGGCTTGGGTTGCTTACAAAATGGACATGTTATTTCTTTGAGCCACTCCATTTTATTATACAGTGGATGACACAATAGTATCCTTCTTAATTCATTCCTTCTTCCAAAATTCTATAAATTCATTTGCGATGTATTCCCCATTGTTGTTGGGCCTGAAGATATTTATTTTCTTCCTTGTATGATTTTCAGCCAAAGCCTTGAACTCGTTGAATATGTCAAATTCCTCATCATTGTGTTTCAGATAATATATCCATGTCTTCCTTGAGTAATCATCGATGAAGGTGGTCTAAAAGGTGATCCCTAAGTGGATGCATGAGAATCAGACCACATATATGTCGGCATTCTGATACATATGTTATACTTGATGGCAACCCACTCATCTGAGATGGTAAATTATAGTGCAACAAAGTTATTTTCTGGTTCACGGACTTTCACGGAGAGAAATGTTCATGCACTTTCATGCAGAAAAAGTTCCTTTCATGAAGAGAAAAGTTCATGCACTTTCATGCAGAGAAAAGCTCCTTTGATGCAGAGAAAAGTTCATGCACTTTCATGTAGAGAAAAGTTCCTTTCATGCAGAGAAAAGTTCACGCACTTTCATGCAGAGAAAAGTTCCTTTCATGAAGAGAAAAGTTCACAGACTTTCATGCAGAGAAAAGTTCACGCACTTTCATGTAGAGAAAAGCACACGCACATGGGAAATATTATGGTTGGTTCATGGTATTAGTCCGATAGTTTTTGATCCTATGGTTTTGGTCCGTGGTATTGCATCCAAAAGTGTTGATCCCAAGTATTGGGTCCATGGTATTGAATTGTTATGGTTTTTGGTCTGTGGTATTGTGAAAGGCCTAAGGCTATAAGAGAGGAAGGAGATCATTTGGCAGGGCATCTTCTAAATTATTGAATATCTGATAAAGTGGTAGATTTGGAATACTGTGATTGGGTTATGGTGCAGATCTGGATCCGAATGAAAAAGGAACCTAACCAGAAGGAGAAGGATAAGTTCTATTAATGGGTCAAAATCTTAAGGCTCGAATAGTGGTATCTCTATATGACTTTGATCTGTGATATGTGGCGCATGCTTGATCTATAAATCTGATAATCTAGGTTAACTAATATCTGAATGTTTGAAAGAATGAATTTATATATCTCTACGTAGGTTCAGTGAAGCGAAGAAGCGTATACACATTGTTCTTGTAAGGGAAAGTCACGTATACACAGGTCGGTATTGACACAGAAGCGTATGCACGTAGGTTTCTGAATGGTGAAGTAGCATACATCTCTTGATTTATGTTCAAGATGCTTCTGTTTATTGCTACAGTGTTCTGGGTTCAGAAGTGGGGTGTGATTACTGTTATTATGATCTGGGTACAGTCGTCAGAGAAGTGTTTATTCTGATTCAGTTTTGATTGGTGAAAAGGTGATTGGTTGATGCATAAATTCTTGATGTTTGATTGATGTTATTTGTCGATCTAGTCTGAAAATTTATGAAACGTGGTCCCTAGAAGGAAGAGAAGGTTGTAGTATTCTGCAGGTAGTAGCCTGCGTACTAGTATCTCAACTAGTACAAGAACTAAGGGGGTTGTAGCTCCCTTCCAGGAGAAGATGGAAAAAGGTAGCAGCCTGTATATTGGTAAAGGACTGCAGTAGTAGAAAATCATTGTAAAAAGAAGTTTCTAATTGAAAAAATAGAGATATATTGCCGCAGGTGGTTTTCACCCACATTGGGTTTCCACCTTATATCTTGTGTTCTTGTGTGTGATTGTCTTCTGCTCTATTTTTCTGTTCCTGGTTAATGTTTATATGATTCTGATGCACAGATTAATGTTCAACATCTGTAGAATATTTTAGATTATAAGTCTGTATGGTATACGTGGGTTTCCTTATCTGTAGTTGCATATATACACAATTTTCTCTAACTGAAGTAGCATATATGTACTGGGTTTGAAAAAGAAAATAATTGACCAGATAATAGTCATTCACCCCCCCCTCTCAGTATTATTTCCAACAATTGGTATCAGAGCAGGTCCTTCAGAAGAAGCTTGATTGCTTGAAGGAAGATCTATCATCATGAGAAACTACGAGAGAGAAGCATCAATCCAGCCACCAATTTTTGATAGGACCAACTTCGTCTATTGGAAGGTAAGAGTTACAACCTATATTCAATCTCTTGGTACGGAAGTCTGGGATATCATAGATATAGGGTACACTTTTCCATCAGCAACTCCTACAGATCCGGCTGAGAAGAAGCAGTTTGAAACTAATGCAAAGGTTGTGAATACGCTATTAGGATGTCTATCTCAATCAGAATTCGTCAAGGTTATGCAGTATAAAACTGCAAAAGAAATATGGGACAATATCATTCTGATCTATGAAGGAGATGAACAGGTAAAAAGAGAAAAACTTCAAACCCTCAGAATTCAATATGAAAATCTCAGAATGTACAATGATAAAAGTGTGGCTAACTATTTCCTATGCATAGATGAGATTATTAATTGTATGAAAAAATTGGGTGAAGAAATAAAAGAGGCTATTGTGGTTGAAAAGGTTCTGAGATCTTTATCTTCTAAGTTTGAATCAAAAGTTTATGCAATAGAAGAAAAGGAGAATCTACAGAAAATTACCATGTCGCAACTACACAAAATTCTAACTGCTTATGAAATGAGGAAAGGGGGACCATCAAAAAGAATAGAAGCTGCATTCAAGGCCTCAGGAAAAGGAGATTCTTATGACTCAGGACATATGTCAGAAGAAGAGGAAGAATCAAATTTTGTCAAGAACCTTCAACGGGGTGCTGGAAGATTCAGAGGTAAGTCACCTTTCAAATGTTTTGCTTGTGGAAGAGACAGTCACTATGCTACCAAGTGTCCTCATAAAGGTGAGGAACATGTTAGATGGAACAAGAAATAGAATATAAATAAGAAAATCTATTACACTCATGAAGACAGTGATGGATTTTCAAATAGTGATGAAGATGAACAAGGTAATAAGTATAGACTTTTAATGGCTTTTGAAGATTATGATTTCATGGATGCTACATATGAAGAAGGTCTTTATGAAGAGATTTCTAAACTCAAAATTTTTTTAGAAGAGAAAAATATTATTATTGATACTCTTCAATTCCAATTGGCTGAAAGTGAAAAACATCATGAAAAGTTAGAATGTGAAATAGTGGGACTTAGAAAAGAGATTGAGAAAACTAAAGCTCTTAATCTTATATTTTTTAAAGGATTTGAAACGTTAGATGAGATTATCAAAGTACAGCCTTCTCCACTAATCAAGACAGGTCTGGGATATAATGAAGAAGCATCTCAACCATAGAAGCCATCCACCTTCAAAAGTTATATTGATGCAGCAAGGAGAAGTGAACAAATTGACAATCAACAACAAAGGCACAATGCCGCTCACCAGGTAAATCAGGGACATTTTTCTTCAAGAATGAACATAGATCACCAAGTAAATCAAGGGCAATCTACTTCAAGGATAAACAAAAGCTACAAAAGACCACAGGTAAATCATTCTCAATTTGTCTCAAGAATGAATGTCAATGAAAACTACAATCATTCGGTCTGCAGGGTTGGTAATCACAGGAATTTCTTCAACGCCTAATGTTTCTCTTGTCACAACTTTGGACACAAAGCAGCTCAGTGTGTTGCCTACAAAACTATCATGACTAGAGAAACTCAAAAACAGAGGAGTATGACTGGAATCATGAAAAGGACCTACAATAACTTTTCTGCTCTTGAAAATGAAATAGCATGTTCTATTTGTAATAATTTTGGTCATGAAGATTCTGAATGCAGGAGTAGGTTTTGGTAGACAACTCAGAAGGAGAAAGCCTCAAATATCAAAACATGGAGAATGGAAGAACCACAACTAGAAAGATGTGGTATAGCCTTATATGCAGAAGGGCAGGAAAATCAATGGTACATCGACAGTGGATGTTCAAAACATATGACAGGTGATAAAGAAAAACTTCAGTCATATAGTGCCTTAGAGAGGGAGAACAAGGTCTCATTTGGAAATGACATCCCCGCACTCATAAAAGGTAATGGTTCTGCACTTTTAAAAGAAAATGTCAAAGCAGGAAATGTTATGTATGTTGATGGCTTAAAGCATAATCTATTGAGTGTCAGTCAGATGTGCGATCAAGGAACAGAGGTAATATTTCGATCAAATGGATGTAGTGTTCGTGATCTTGATACAGGAGAAACAATGATCAAAGGCATAAGAACTCGAAATAATTTATACATATTCAAAGAAGGACAATAACAATGTTATATGAGCAAGAATGATGAACACTGGCTATGGCACCAGAGGTTGGGGCATCTAAGCTTCTCACAGATAAGGAAAGCATGCAAATACCAGGAAGTTCATGGTCTTCCAAACATCAGAATTCCAGATAATAAAATATGCAAATCATGTCAGTTTGGTAAGCAAACTAGAACTAACATCCCTGAGAAGGAAGGATCAGCTAACAGGCCACTTGAGCTTGTCCATATTAATGTATGTGGTCCATCTAGGAAAAGGTCGCCTCGGGGAGAAGAATACTTTATATTATTCATTGATGACTATTGAAGGATGGTTTGGATAGGACTGATGACGCACAAAGATGAAGCCTTCGAAAAATTCAAATCCTTCAAAGCTTTGGTTGAAAACGAATCAGATCACAAAATTAAATGCGTCAGGTCTGATAGAGGTGGGGAGTTTACCTCAAATGATTTTTCTGATTTTTGTGGAGAACATGGAATAAGAAGAGAATTCTCTACAGCCAGGACTCCTCAACAAAATGGAGTAGTTGAAAGGATGAACAGAATGGTTCAACAAATGGCTCGTGCTATGCTTGATGAGTTTGGAACTCCCGCAACTTTCTTGGGTGAAGTTGCATTTGCTGCAGTTGTTATTCTCAACAAAACAAATGTTCGGGTGAAAAACACTCAAACCCCTCGTGATCTCTGCTATGGTGAGACTCCTTCAGTAAAATATTTCAAAATTTTTGGAAGCAAATGCTATATCAAAAATAATGATGAACATCATGGCAAGTTTGAACCTAGAGTAGATGAAGGCATTCTCCTTGGTTACTCTCCCCACAACAAAGCATACAAGTGTTATAATAAGAGGCTTGGAAAAATTGTTGAAAGTATTGATGTAGTGGTTGATGAAGAAGTAAACACTCCTAGGCAAGTAAGATCTGAAGATTTCGAAAATGATGAGGACTATCCATAAACATCAAATCAGATTCATGATGAAGAAGAAACCCATGAGGAGCCTGAAGAACAAATAAGGATAGAAGAAAATACTCCATCCATGTACGTTCAGAAGATTCATCTAGAATCTCAAATTTTGGGGCAAAAAGAGGCATGAATACAAACAAGAAAAACAATTGCAGAAGCTTCAAGCTGTTTGGCATTACTTTCCTCCACTGAACCACAAAATGTAAGAGAGGCATGCAAAGATGAATGTTGGGTCAAGGAAATGGATGAAGAACTTGAGAAAATAAAAAAGAATAACACTTGGGAGTTGGTTCCTAGACCAAAAGATAAGAATGTCATAGGAACAAAATGGATCTTCAAAAACAAGTTGAATGAAAATGGGGAAGTGATTAGAAACAAGGCCAGACTTGTTTGTAAAGGGTATGCTCAACAAGAAGGGATAGACTTTGAAGAAACTTTTGCTACCGTTGCTAGACTTGAGGCCATAAAAATGTTCCTTGCTCTCTCTAGCTTTTAGAAGTTCAAAGTATTTCAAATGGACGTGAAATCAACCTTTCTGAATGGAGACTTAGAAGAAAAAGTGTACATTGAGCAGCCAGATGGATTCATCCTTGGTAATGATCCAAATCTTGTATGCAGACTAAAGAAGACTCTCTATGGTCTCAAATAGGCTCTAAGGGCTTGGTACTATCGTCTAGACAAATACCTTCATCAACAAGGTTTTTCAAAAGGATCAGTAGATAGAAATCTTTTTATAAAAATTGAAAATAACAAATTTCTAATACTTGTTGTGTATGTAGATGATATCATCTTTAGCAGCAATGAAAAAGCTACGAGTCAAAACTTTGCCTTGGTGATGCAGAAGGAATTCGAAATGTCTTTGCTTGGAGAACTAACATATTTTCTTGGTTTACAAATCCAACAAAATAAAGGCGGTATATTTTTATCTCAAACCAAGTACCTCAATCAGATCTTGAAGAAGTATGGCATGGAAGATTCGAAACCAGTATGCGCTCCTATGGTCACAAGATGCAGCCTCAGTGCAAATGTTGAATCAGCAGTAGTGCATCAACCAACCTATAGGTCCATGATTGGAAGTCTGCTCTATTTAACAAGTACCCAACCAAACATCATGCATGCATTAGGAATGGTTGGAAGATTTCAGACAAATCCTAAGGAAACTCATCTTCCGACAGTAAAGAGAATTTTTAAGTATCTTCAAGGAACTCAAAACTATGGCCTATGGTATCCTAGAGGTGCGGATCTCACTTTTCATGCTTATACAGATGCAGATTGGGTTGGAAGCATGGATGATAGAAAAATCACTAGTGGTGGTGCATTCTTTATGGTTTCCAGATTAGTATCTTGGTTCATCAAGAAATAGAGTTCTATTGCATTATCTACAGCTGAAGCAGAATATGTGGTTGCTGCATCTTGTTGCACTCAACTCCTTTGGATGATGCAAACCTTGCAGGAATTTCAAATCACTTGTACACCACCTATCTCCATCTTATGTGATAATACAAGTGCAATTAGCATTTCGAAGAACCCAGTCATGCATTCAAAGACCAAGCACATACTGATCAAGTATCATTTTCTTCGGGAACAAGTGTTGGAACAAAAGGTAAAATTGGAATATGTTCCCTCCAAGGAACAAGTTGCTGATATTTTCACCAAACCATTGCCTAGGGAGACATTTGAATACCTCAGACAGAAGCTGGGGGTTGTTGATTCATCATCCTATTGTTGAATCTTGTCTGTTGTACGCAAGTGGATACACGTACATTTGCCGGTCTATGTGGGTCGAATGGGTCTATCAGAGATCATCTGGAATAGGTTCAGGGGGAGCATATATTCTTCTAATGATGCATTGTTGGCATTATCTTAGAAGTCCTTGGTGTGATTTCTCAAGAGTTTTCTAGTGGAGTAGATCAATGTGTGGTGGTCTGAAGGTTGATTCTTCTAATAACTTGTTCTTGTCTCTATGTCATGTACTTATTTTCATATCAAGGTCATGTAACGACCTATTTTTGGTTTCCCCACTATGCCTGGGATGAATGAGTTTTATCTATCTTGTGTATTCCCACTTGGATGGGAGATGGATGTATGTATGAGTCTTGATGATAGGAAGGTTACGTATAATGTATGGAGTCATGGTTTTTCTTGTATAACATCTTTTTTGTAGACAACATTTCAGCACAGAGCATATGCAAAGGGGGAGCTCGTTCAGAGTTTTAAGCAGGTACTCAGGGGGAGTATGGTAGTCTGCCACTTTGCCCTTGATGTCAAAGGGGGAGAGTGATTGGTTGTTGTTTCCATCAAGTCCAAAGGGGGAGGTTGTTGGCATTATGATACATATGTTGTACTTGATTGCAACCCACTCATCTCAGATGATAAATTATAGTGTAGCAAAGTTATTTTCTGGTTCACGGACTTTCACGCAGAGAAACATTCATGCACTTTCATGCAGAAAAAGTTCCTTTCATGAAGAGAAAAGTTCATGCACTTTCATGCAGAGAAAAGTTCCTTTCATGCAGAGAAAAGTTCATGCACTTTCATGTAGAGAAAAGTTCCTTTCACGCAGAGAAAAGTTCATGCACTTTCATGCAGAGAAAAGTTCCTTTCACGCACTTTCATGCAGAGAAAATTTCCTTTCCCGAAGAGAAACGTTCATGCACTTTCATGCAGAGAAAAGTTCCTTTCATGCAGAGAAAAGTTCATGAACTTTCATCCAGAGAAAAGCACACAGACATGGGAAATCTTATGGTTGGTTCATGGTATTAGTCTGACAGTTTTTGATCCTATGGTTTTGGTCCATGGTATTGCATCCAAAAGTGTTGATCCCAAGCATTGGGTCCATGATATTGAATTGTTATGGTTTTTGGTCCGTGGTATTGTGAAAGGCCTAAGGCTATAAAAGAGGAAGGAGATCATTTCGCAAGGCATCTTTTGAATTATTGGATATCTGATAAAGTGCTAGATCTGGAATACTGTGATTGGGTTATGGTGCATATCTGGATCTGAATGAAGAAGGAACCTGAGCACAAGGAGAAGGATAAGTTATATTGATGGGTCAAAATCTTAAGGCTAGAATAGTCGTATCTCTAAATGATTTTGATCTGTGATATGTGGTGCATTCTTGATCTATAAATCTAATAATCTGGGTTAACTAATATCTGAATGTTTGAAAGAATGAATTTATAGATCTGTACGCAGGTTCAGTGAAGCGAAGAAGCATATACACACTGTTCTTCTAAAGGAAAGTCGAGTATACGCAGGTTGGTATTGACACAGGAGCGTATGCATGTAGGTTTCTAAATAGTGAAGTAGCGTACATCTCTTGATTTATGTTCTAGCTGCTTTTGGTTATTGCTACAGTGTTCTGGGTTCAGAAGTGGGGTGTGATTACTGTTATTATGATCTGGGTACAGTCGTCAAAGAAGTGTTTATTTTGATTCAGTTTTGATTGGTGAAAAGGTGATTGGTTGATGCAGAAATTCTTGATGTTTGATTGATGTTATTTGTGGATGTAGTCTGAAAATTTATGAAACGTGGTCCCTAGAAGGAAGAGAAGGTTGTAGTCTTTTGTAGGTAGCAGCCTGTGTACTAGTATCTCAACTAGTACAAGAACTAAGGGGGTTGCAGCTCCCTTCCAGGAGAAGCTGGAAAACGAGAGAGGGTTGTAGCTCTCTGCAGGTAGTAGCCTGCGTACTAATAAAGGAATACACCAATACAGAATCATTGTAAAAAGAATTTTCTAATTGAAAAGAGAGACATATTGCAGCATGTGGTTTTCACCCACATTGGGTTTCCACCTTATATCTTGTGTTCTCATGTGTGATTGTCTCTTGCTCTATTTTTCTGTTCCTGGTTACTGTTTATATGATCCTGATGCACAGATTAATGTTCAACATCTGTAGAATATTTTAGATTATAAGTATGTATGGTATACGTGGGTTTCCTTATCTGTAGTTGCATATATACGTGGTTTTCTCCAACTGAAGTAATGTATATGTTGTGGGTTTGAAAAAGAAAATAATTGACCAAATAATATTGATTCACCCCCCTCCCTCTCAGTATTATTTCCAACAATATATTGAAATGAATGAGATGAAGGATGTATTTCATCTTCTTTTTGCTAGAGGGGAATGGTTGCCTTGTCATCCTTCCACTGGAAGACCTAGGACCTACTCCATCATGTTGAGCTTGAACATCTGGGATCCCAAAGGCTAACTTCTTTAATTTTGGAAGAGCATCATAGTGTAAATGGCTCAGCCTTTGGTGCCACAGCTCACTCGGATAATTTGTGTTATGGAACATAGCTAGAAGGGGTCTTCCAGTGAATCTATGGAGTTCTTCAAACTTAGATCCCAATGTCAGGACATTTCTTATATAGGATCCAACAGGCCACGTAAGTAGTTTTCCTTTGATGAATGCAACCCTCATTCCTTGATCCTCCAAGGCAGATATCGATACTAAGTTCTTCTTCAATCTTGACACATACATCACATCACGTCACAAAATAGATTCCTCAAATTCCAAATGAAAGTTGACAAAACTAGATCCCTTTGTGGGATGAGTGGAGTTGTCACCAAGAATAATATTCAAATCGACCTCCCTTTCTACCAAATTGGAGATAACCTCCAACTATCCAGAGAAGCGATGAGAGGCCCCACTATCAACTATCCAAATATCCCAAGTATTTGGAGAATATGAACTCAATAACGCAGAAATAAGAATATATTCAAATTGATTAGCATAATTAATTTCATAACTGAAGTTCGTTGACCTCTTTGGCGGAGGATAGCTATATTCATAATCATAAACAGAGTCTCTTATTCTACTTTCATTTCTCCTTCTATCTATTCTATCATATCTTATTTATACAACCTGTTGTTGTTGAATCCATGGTTATTTTTGTAGGACCTTGAAGAGTTTCTTCTTGGAGCGTCTCTCTTTTCGATATAATCTCAAGCATAGTGACCCTTTCCATGACAATTGTTGAATTCAAAATCTCTATCTCGCCTTCTTGAATCCTTATAATATTAATTGGATTGAGGAGGTATTATTGTTTTAGATAGATTTCCCTTTGTTTTATTCACTTTCTTCTTCTTCCCTTTAGCAACAAAGGCAATGGGCTCTCCTTAATTTTCCCTTTGAATTCTTCCTCTAAATATCATTAGTATTTCCTATTGATTGCATAGAGAAAATACCTCGTCAAAAGAAGGAATTGTTTCCCTGTTTTTGATAGAAGTAATAAACGTGTCCCATGAAGAAGGAAGGCCTTTAAGGGTAGTCATCACCAATTCCCTATTAGGTATAATTTCTTTAGTAGTCTAGAGTTGGTCCCTAACCTCACTGATTCTTATGAAAAAGGATTGCATAGTTTCTTTCTTATGCAACTTACAATCCTTGAGTTGAATTTTCAATTCCATCATATGGCTCAAATTGTTTACCTCATACATGCCAACAATATTATCATACATTTCATTGGAAGCCTTCAAGGATGAGATATAAACAAGTAAATTGTTGGCGATTATCTTCTTTATCTAAAGGTATCATAGCATTGGACTCCAGTTCGTCATGTGGCGGAAATGTTGCGCTTAATATCTGCGTTGCAAGCGGGGTCCATGGGGGGTGACAATGATCTTTACGAGCCCCCCTCGGAAGGAGATCGAGGGTAGTGCCCCCAAAGCTTAAAATAGATGTAAATTTTCCTTGTAAAACGTTGTAATTTTGTAGTCAGTCTTGGTCATTTAATAAGCGAGATCTGATGGTAGAATTTATGTTTAATTTAAGAATTTTTTCCATAGAAGGCAACCCGTCGCTATATATGTGGGAATTGTATTGGGTCTATGTATATCTATATTCTAAGTGTGAAAGGAAGAAGAAATTGTGTGAGATCGAAGAGGGAATTATAGCAGATCTGTTGCAGGTTGTATCTCTTCATTTTGTTGGATAATATAAAAGGAAGGATCGACTGTTTCTCCATGGACGTAGCCCAAATTGGGTGAACCGTATATATTTGTGTCTCTCTTGTTTTATGCATGTTTGTGTTTATATTTCTAAAATATATTTTATGTGTTCCAATGCTCTGTAATATATATAATTTTCTAACAACTTGTATCAGAGCCGAAGTTCTATTTAGTTGATAAACTCATAGGAGAGAACGGTTCATTGTTCGAGCGGGAGTAATGGCGGAAGATGGTAGGTTTAGGGTTGAAACATTTAATGGCCAAAACTACCAGCTGCGGAAGATGCAAATGGAAGATGATTTGTACCAGAAAGATATATACTTACCATTGGGCGGAAAGACAAAGAAGTTGGTGAGTATGATAGACAGAATGGGATATTCTTGACAGAAAGGAACTTCAAACAATACAATTGTGCCTAGTGGTGGTGGTAACCTTTAATATTTCAAAGGAAACGACAATAGAGGGTTTAATGAAGGCATTGTCCAAACTATATGAAAAATGCTCGGCCTCAAATAAGGTATTTCTAATGAAGCATTTATTTAATATGAAGATGTCAAAAGGTGGATCTGTTGCTAATCATTTAAATGAATTTAATATAGTTACTAGTCAATTAAGTTCTGTAGGGGTAGCTTTTGATGATGAATTTAGGGCTCTGTTATTTCTATGCTCATTACCAGAAAGTTGGAATGGTTTAGTTATGCCCATTAGTAACTCTATCTCTAGATCTAGTACTTTAAAGTTTGATGATGCTATGGGTTCAATCCTTAGTGAGGAAATGTGATGGAAAAGCTTTGGTGAGACATCAGGTAATGCTTTGACTGCGGAGACTAGGGGAAGAAAAATGGAACAAGGAAAGAGCCCAAGATATCACAGTAAGTCAACGAAAGGCATATCTAATTTGAGATCAGGGATAGTGTGCTAGAAAGGCGGGAAGAAAGGACACCTAAAGAAATATTGCAAGTCTCGGAAGGGAAAAGAAGGAGACACACAACAAGAAAACAATCATGAAGCGAATATGACAAGTGATGTGTTGCAATATGCTTTGATTCTTTCATTAGAAAATATAATTGATGCCTAGGTGGTAGATTCAGGGGCCTCATTCCATGCCACACCTGATAGGAAACATTTTCATGATTATGTTCAAGGAGATTTTGGACATGTTTGATTAGGTGATGATAAACCCTACAAAATCATTGGAATGGGTAAAGCTTTCATAAAACATCAGAATGGAAATCAATGGTTAGTGAAGGAGGTAAGGCATGTTCCAGATCTGAAGAAAAACCTAATGTCAACAAGGCAGTTGGGAGGTGAAGGTTGTGTAACTACTTTTACAGATAAAAAATGGAAGGTCACTAAAGGAGCCATGATAATAGAAAAAGGAGAAAAGGTTGGTACATTGTATTTATGCAATGGTATTTCTAATTTTTTCAATACTTTAACCTCTACAGGAGAAGATACAACATTGTGGCATCATAGGCTTGGGCACATGAGTGAGAAGGGGATGCAGATTCTTTACTCAAGAAATTTTTTGCTAGGTTTGATGCATGTTGATTTAAAATTCTGTGAGAATTTTGTTTATGGAAAATAGAAGAGAGTCAAATTCCTTAGAGTTGGGAAAGAAAAGAAGAGCAAAAAATTAGAGCTCATGCATACAAATGTATGGGGAACTGCTCATGTATCATCTCTCGGTGGCTCTCATTATTATGTTACTTTTATTGATGATGCAACCAGAAAGACTTTGATTTATTATATTCGAAATAAATTTGATGTATTTGATACTTTCAAGAAATGGAAAGATTTGGTTGAAAATGAGACAGGAAAAAGGTTGAAGTGTCTCAGATCGAACAATGGAGGTGAATACTGCAACAAAGAGTTTGATAGATACTATTTAGAGAATGGAATTCATGGAGAGAAGACAATTCCACGAGCACCACAAGAAAATGGTGTGTCAGAAAGGATGAACAAGACAATCATGGAGCGTGCAAGGTGCATGAGATTCCATGTAGGATTTCCCTTTACAATTTTGTGCAGATGTTGTAGAACTTGTAGAGGGCCTTCAAGTTCTTTGGATGGTGGTATTCCAGAGTGGGCATGGATAGGTAAAAAGATAAACTACTCATTTTTAAATACTTTTGGTTGTGAAGCCTTTGTCCACATTAATAGAGAAAATAGAACAAAGCTTGAGGCAAAATCAAAGAAATGTACCTTTATTGGATATGGTGTTAATGATTTTGGTTATCGGTTTGATGATTATGAAAAACACAAAATCATTAGGAGCAAAGATGCCATATTCAATTAAAAGGTTTTGTATAAGGATCAACTGCAGGAAAATAAGTAGGAAAAAGAAAATAGAGAATACATAGTGCTTGATGAGATCACAGAAAAAGTGAAGGTGCTTGAAAATCATAATGATCAATAGTCAGAACAACAACAACAACCACAACAACAAAAAACACCTGAAATGCCTGAAAGTGGTGTTAGAAGATCTACCAAGATAAGTATACCCCATGAATGATATTGTCCTTCATTATATTATGTATTATTGACTGATTCTGTTGAACCAAAATGTTATGAAGAAGCACTGCAAGTAGAAACCAGGAAGAAGTGGGAGCAAGCCATGAAAAAAGAGATGGACTCCTTAGCACATAACCAAACTTGTGACTTAGTCAAGTTGCCTGCAGGTAAAACAACATTGCAGAATAAATGGGTTTACAAGTTGAAGGAAGAAGATGTGAGTAGAAGAAGGTATAAACCTAGACTTGTGGTGAAGGTGTTTGCATAGAAAAAGGGAATAGACTTTGATGAGATATTTTCTCCTGTTGTTAAAATGACTTCAATCAGAACTATTTTAAGTCTAGTAGTAGCTGAAGATTTGCATCTTGAGCAGCTAGATGTAAAGACAACCTTTCTCCATGGGGATTTGGAGGAAGAGATATATATGCAGCAGTCACAAGGATATGAGGTAAAATGGAAGGAGAAACTAGTGTGTAGGTTGAAGAAGAGCTTGTATGTCTTAAAACAGGCTCTAAGGCAGTGGTATCTAAAATTTCATAGGTTAATGTCTGAACAAGTTTATACTAGATGTCACTCTGATCCTTGTGTTTATTTCGAAAGGCAAAATGATGGCAACTATATTATATTGTGATTGTATGTAGATGACATGCTTGTTGCAGGTTCCAACATGTGGGAAATAAATGTGCTCAAAAGAAAACTAGCAAACTCATTTGCAATGAAGGATTTGGGTGCTGCAAAACAAATCCTTGGTATGAGAATAACTAGAAATAGGAAGAATCGAAAATTAACATTATCTCAAAGTGAGTACATAGGAAAGGTGTTGAAAAGATTTAATATATTGAATGCAAAACCAGTTAGTATACCTTTGGCTAGCCATTTCAAACTAAGTAAGGAGGTGTGTCCCAAGACTCAAGAAGAAATGGCTTATATGTCTAAAGTTCCATATGCATTAGTAGTTGGAAGCTTAATGTATTCAATGGTCTCTGCAAGACCTGATATTGCACATGCAGTGGGAGTTGTAAGCAGGTACATGAAAAATCTACGAAAATAACATTGGATGGTGGTGAAGTGGATTCTCAGGTATTTGAGAGGTACCATAAATCAAGCGTGATGCTTTGGTGGTTCAAACATTGCTCTACAGGGATATGTTGATGCAGATATGACTGATGATAGAGATAACAAGAGGAGCATAACAAGGTATGTTTTTACTGTAGGTGGAACAACTATCAGTTGGGTTTCAAAACTACAATGTGTTGTTGCACTCACAACAATGGAAGCATGGTGTGTTGCTACTATAGCAGCTAGTAAAGAAAAGGTTTGGTTACAAAGGTTTCTAGATGAATTAGGTAAGAAGCAGGAGTTGGGCAGGTTATACAGTGACCGCCAGAGTGTCATACATCTTGCAAATAACTTTGCATTTCATTCCAAGACAAAACATATATAGCTCAAGTATCATTTCATATGGTCATTGTTGGAATATGGATAATTGAAGCTGGAAAAGATACACACTAGCCAGAATCCTGCAGATTTGTTAACAAAAGTTGTAACTAGGGAGAAACTAAGATTTTTCTTAGTTTCAATCGATCTTCAAGTATGGTGATGAAGATGAGAAATAACCAGGTCCAATGTGGAGTCATTTTCCAGCAAATGAAGCAGCAATGGAGTTGTTATAATCAGTCTCCAAGTGGGATATTATTGGGTGTGGATCCTGATTATCTTCTTTATTCAGAGGTATCACCGCATTGGACCCCAATTAGTAATGTAGCGGCAACGCTGCCCATAATATTTGTGCTGCAAGGGGGGTCCTGGAGGGGGGGGGTGTAGCAATCATTAGAGCCCCCCCGTGGCGAGGGATCGGGGGAAGCGCCCCCGAAGCTTAAAATAGATGTAAAATTGCCTTGTAAAATGTTGTAATTTCATAGTCAATCTAGGTCGTTCATTAGGCAAAGATGTAACAATAGAAGTTATGTTCAATTTAGGGGTTTTTTTCGCTAGAAGGCAACTGCTCGCTATATATGAGGGAATTGTATTGCGTCTATGTATATGTGTATTTCAAGTGAGAAAGTGATAGGATATCATGTGACAACAAAGAGGGAATTATAGTGGATCTATTATAGGTTGTATCTCTTCAGTTTTCTGGATAATATAAAAGGCAAGACTGGTTGTTTCTCTATGGATGTAGCCCAAATTGGGTGAACCACGTATATTTGTGTCTCTCTTGTTTTATGTGTGTTTTGTGTTTATAATTTTGCAATATATTTTATGTGTTCTATTTCTCTATAATATATGTAATTTTCTAACATAAATGATATCTTAAAGAATCAATAATGACTTTCTTAGCTTTAATATCACCCTTATTATACTTGGATTTCATAGCTTTAGAATCATATTTTGGTGGTGGTGAAATCTTTCCTTCCATGCACTCCAAGACATCATACTCATCGAAGGTGACATTGATCCTGATCTTGCATGGTGCAAAGCTAGATGAGTCAACTAGATTTTCATTATCCTTGAAATAAGAGGTAGACATTTTTACCCAAAGTTTTTCCCCTTTCAATCAATTTCTTATAAGATGTATGATCTTGCTCCATGTCTCTTAGGATTTTCTTCACCTTCACTATGATACCATGTTAATTTTTCATCAATTGTTCTATGCTGCAACTATTACTTCAACAATATCCAATAGCATCCAATTTAACAATTTCCATTTCTTCAATTTAACCAATGAATACAGAGCAATAGTAGATAGAAAAGTGATTCAAATGCATAATGAAAGAAAACCAAGAGACAAGAGACACAATATTTGGTCAATGACCAAGGAAAAACCCCACTAGGGGGGAAAACCCTTACACATCTTCTATTAGATTGTCTTCAAATGTTCAACATAGAGAATACATCATCAATAGTAAATTTCAAACATTGACTAGCCAATATCCAAAAACATTATCCAATATTCAAGCATGCCAATGAAAAATCAAAATATCATCCAATAGTTAACTCTAGTTAAAGAAAACAATGGCAACAACAATTAATGGTCAACAATCAAATGTCATCCAATTGAGCTCAGTCGATAGTGAAAAAATGTGGCCTAATGAGGCAATAAACGTTCCTTGAAAACAATCAAAAAATTCCTCCTTAATCTCAGTCAAATTTAAAGTTAGAGGTTGCTACAAAGCCCTAGTTGCAGGTTTGAAGTCAACACAGTCAAATTCAACAAATTTCCTTGGTTTGTGTGCCTACGAACGTGATCTACACAAACATAATTTATCCCAGAAAATCAAACTCAAAAAATACCCAAAAGTCAAAGTCAACATAGGTCAATTCTTGGTCATAGTGCAGAGAAGTTACAAATTTTGGCTTTCTGAAATTCACCTTCCTTTCAACCCACAAGTGTGAATAAGACCTTGCAATTTTGAGCTATATGAACCAATCAAAAGTAGAGAGAGAATGATATGTGATGAGTTGATTAGGTGACAAATGAGGAGGACTCAACTTGTCTTTATATGCAACTTGAGGGGTACCATCTTATCCTTCAGATGTGTCATTTGACCCAAGGCTTACCTTGATAATTTTTCACTTGTGGCCTTGACCTAAAAAATCACTTTTCCTTATCCGAATTGAATGCTTCAAAAATCAATTTTATTCCTTTTGAAAAGAGGTATTCAATGAAATGATTATCTCCATAAAATCAGTTGTCCAAAGTGGAATTTGACCCTAGTTTCACAATTTAACACGATGCATGTTGAGGGAAATATTTCTTGTGAATTTGATAGTGGGGGTCTATTGGATCCACCAAGCTCAAGTGCGAGGGCTCCTATAACAATCTCGTCTTTAGAAAATGATTAGTAATTTAGTTAGTTGGCTTTATAATTTGATGGCTTTTGTGTTTGTCTTTGGCCTACTCAATAGGGATTGTTCCTTTTATGATGGTCTTAGTTTTTTTTGTATATATGTCAATCTTGGCTTACTGTTATATGTTTGTTGTTTATGACCTGGTTATGGTGTTTATAATGGTCTTAGTTTTGTTGGCATATTTTCTCATTATGGTTTGTTGTTGCGGGTTAGTTGAATAGGTGTCGACCATGATGTATAGTTGTGTATAGGAACTTATATACTTATGGGGATTTCTAATCTTGGTTTTGACATGAGTAGTGTTTTGAGGAGGATCAAAACCCTTAGAGAGCAATATGGGAAAATCATGTACCATTGATTTTTGAAAAATATGAAGTGTGTGTATATATATATAAATATATTATATATTATATATATATATATATATATATATATATATAATATATATATATATTCTTTGCATTATATCTAAAAATTAGTTAAATAATATTTATTGATATAATTTATACTTAACTATATATATTATATTTAGTTTAAAATTCTAAATATATTATAATATCATATTTTACATATGCTTGTTATTTATTTTATTTTAGATATAAAAAATAAATTACATGACAATATAAAAACAACTTGATGTTAAAATCAAGCATTCCTATAAGATATATTATTAATTTTTTTATAATGTAATATAATAATATTTATTTATATTTTCCATTCATTCATGATTTATAAATTTTAAGTATTTTAATTAAATATATTTTAATTTAGATAGTAATAATATTGATATTTTTGGGTGATAAGGGATGTTATATGATGTGGATATGGTGAGAACATCGAAATCTCCCCTAAGGAGAGGATATGACTTGTGGCCATACAACCTTAATTGACCATCCTTGATATCCAATCACACATGTGAGTTCATCACTACAAGGATTTTAGTGTTGCATGTTTTCTTCATAGTAATATAAAGATAGTTTCTCAAACTACACCCCTTAGCTTCACCACTTTTTTTAATTATGTGTTCATCTTCAATAGTTTTTTTAATTATGTGTTCATGTTTGTTTAGTACTACTTACAAATTTCTTCATTCTATGAAAATCTTCTAGGATGTTATGCTCCCGCTTTTGTTATCATCCTCCTCAGCATACGATTCTTCCTCCCAAATATGAGGTTCGTTTAGTCATGGTCTATTAAAAGTGCAAGAAATTCTTGCCCCTTTATGTTGTTTTTAGTTAGTGAATGCAAGTTTATACTTTATTCCGTCCCCTATTACACTCTCTCCTTTCTCTCAGTTATCCCCTCTCATGTGATCTTGTTCTATATCTTTTTGTCAAACAACTGCACTATTAGAGATGGTTCCTTAGTGTTATTTTTGTTGTCATAGGGGAGGAGGCAAGCGTTTTGTTATCACTCAGGTTGTTCCCTGGCTCCAGGAGGGAATACGGCGAAGGTAACCACTAACCAATATTTTAGCGACAGGTCCTAGCCTACCTACAACCAGAGAGGTCTCTCTCTTTGTAATTTAGCTTTGTTTTGGAGTATCTTAGGCTAGTTATGAAGCACAAGTTTTTGTTTGATGTTTGGAAGGTGACATTCAATAGAATAAGGTAGTAAGTTGAGGGAAGTTCAGAACATTGGGTTGATGGAGTCTAATGGAAATGAACCTCTAGGGTGGTTTCTTTGGCAATAAGACAACTACAGAGCAAGATAATTAAACACAGAACAATTTTGAAGATGAAATAAGATGAAATGAAGTCAAGAAATGAAAGGAAATCAACAATCTTTCATTATGTTAACAGATGGAAATTGTATAAACATTATCAGGGAGTAGTTAAGAATTCCTTGATGATATTTAGAGTGAAAGAACCATGGAGACAAGAGCAATCAAGAATTCTTGCCTATGCTAGTCTTGTGGAAAACATAAAAAATTACAGGAATTGAACACAGAGTACAACAAAGTAAATTATGGGTTATCCTTCTTTCCTGTAACTTAGAACATGATATTTAGATGATAAGTAAGACACAGATATAGCAAAATAAGAGTACAGAAGACTTATTGATCCATGCGTTAACATGAGAATCCTGCAATATATCCTTTTGTCATCGATTCCACAACTGTAAGTTCATCAACAAAGCATTCCAGCAATTTTTATTTCTGAAGAGTTCTAAAAAACATACAACACAGGTCCAAAATGATATTCACTAGCCGACAATAATACATCTCTTTAGCAAGTATTTATAGAATTTTTACAAAATATCCCATAGGGAAATATCTAGACATAAATTTATCCATCTACTCTGACAGAAGCAATAACTAATGTGGGAAAAAACTGCGCAGCAATAACTGAGGAAATAAATGCACTTTACTGGCTGTTGTAGGTGTCATGTTTGTTGTTGACTCTTTGACTCTGATAGTCGGTTGATGATCACTTTGCTGATGTATTGTCCGAGGTGTGGTGTCTTTTGCCACCCGTACCTGAGTTTGTTTGAATGCTTTTTAGTGCTAATTTCATCCACTATCAATTGATTTTCCGATAGCAGAGCCATATAATAAAATTCACTTGTTATGCAAACAATTTATAAGAAGCGAATCAAAACTATTTTAAGATCTCAAGTAGGTTTTGCCACCATTGATCTGTTGGTAATAGATGCTTTCTCAATTTAAATAATATCTCATCAGCTTCATTGTATGTATAATAATTTGGCCAGACTGGAAAGAGATGTGCTATCTCATGCTCAATGTAAAACAAGTCTTCCAATTTATCATACAAACTTTGTCCAAAGGGAGGCACTGTCTCTTCTGAGCCACTTGATGATGCTGTAATCTAATTTTGCACATAAGTATTTAGCCTGTATGCATACTGTTCCTGTTTTAACAGCTTCCCAGTGCTGGTGACCAGGCTGGGTAAACCTTTGCTCTACAATACTGAAATTTTATGTCTGAAGGCATGTACCTCTGTCTGCATTTCTTGACATTTTCTTTCTATAGTTTGTACAAAATTTCTCATGGTCAACACTTTCTTGACTCTTACAATGGTCTCTGTCCTATTTTGAATGTTTAGAGCTGCTAGCTACTCACCAGTACGAGTATTCAAAAAATGAATCAATTGATTGGCTTGCTCAGGCTTATCTGTCAATAATGCTCTGGTCTTTTGAGTTTCATATTGAGCTACCGCCATCAATTCTATTTGGTCAAAAATAGTTTGTATTGTTGTCCATTGATCAACGATAGCTTGGCCAATCTTATTCCACAAAATTATTTTTATTTCTGTCAGGGTTCTATGGAGAGTGAGGTCTTTCTCCAAGGCTTTAATCTTATTCTCTAAAGCCTTCACTTCCCTGGTTTTTTCAGCTACAGTCATCTTTGACTTGTCATAACTAGCCTCAATATTGGCTATATTTTCCTTAGTTTCCTTCACTTCTTCCATTTGTAATTCCAAAGCCTTAATTTCTTTCATCATAGCTTCCATGCTCAAAATGGCCTCTTGCAATGCACTTGCTATAGCTACTATTGAAGTTGAGGCACCTGCTGCTGAAGCTGGATCCGGGGGAGGTGCTACTGTTGTGACTGTTGGTGGAGGAGTTATGATTACTGGAGTTGTTTGGGATGGTTGAGGGGCCAACTCTGATTGTTTCCCTTGTTGAGCTTCTTCCAATGTTTTTTTTGTGTCTAATAGACTTTGGTTCATCCTCATAAGCAGGCTGACCACATCCTCTACTTGCTGTTGTTGTGCCACCTCTATAGTTTGAGGATGTATGGTAGCTGACAGCTTTAATTGTCTTCTCAAGGCTGCTATAACCTCCTTTTTCCTGATCAAGGCCTGTGCGCCTTTGGGATCCTTGGGATCATGTCCCAACTCTATAATAATCTCTTCCCAGGATTTTATCCTATTATCCTTGGCCAATGAGGAGGCTTTCTCCAGCTCTAGTTGGGCAGAAGTGTTATACAAAGAATTCTGTAATCTATGGGCCATTATAGCTTTATCTGCTAGGGTGGAGTATACGATTTCTCCAACCTATTTATGTAACTCAATCTGGTCTATTGGATGGATGTCTTTGGCTAGGACCTCTAGATTGGTTCTAATATAGTCTGCAGCTGACTGTGGCTGCTGTACTGTGGGTCTAAAGTGACTGAGAGTCATCTTCCCTGCTTGCATGTCATAGGCTGCGATCAGCCTTTGTTGATTTTTTGGTGCCATTCTCATCAATTGATTGTAAATTTGAAACCTTACTGGCTCATTTCTAGCTTTAATCTCAGTGAATGCTCGTTTGATATCCAAGCCCTGTCTGGTTTGTTGTTTGGAGGGTGAAACCTCCCCACCCGGTTGTCTATCTTGCTCCTGCTGAAAGGAGTGGCCGATGTTTCCAAAATAGGAGGGATCTGCTCTTCAGAAGTCCACTCACCTCTAATATTGTCTGTGGTTTCTTCAGTGATTTCCTCCTTGGAATAAGGGTTTACCCTCTATCTTTTCTCACCTTGTTGGTCTGTGGATGCCCCTGTAGGTGTTTCTTCTATTCTGTCCCTCTTTTTAGTTCTTTCCTCATTATGAGGGGTTTGCAATATAGGGATCTCGAATTCCTTTTGTTGTGTTGACGGGCCTTGTTCTTGACCCTTTTCCTGATTTGTGGATGGTTTCTCTTCCATTGTACTTTGTTGTTCTGAATGCTCAATTTATTTTCCTTTCCGTGCAGGTGAAATGGCTTCTTTAGCTTGTTGTTGTGGAGGTGTAGCAGCTGATGTGCTTGCTCCAATATGTTGAGGCTGTGTGATGGTGACCTCTGCAAAATATTCTAGGTCAATTCTTTTCTCATGTTCTTTCATATCTTTTTCTAATCTCTCTTCTTCAGTAAGCTCTTCATCATCTAATGTGCCCTCTACCCATTCTTGTTGATTAGCATATTGTTCAATGTGGGGGATTGGCTGGTGCACATATCCAGAAAGCCTGTGTTTAATTCTTCTAAGGCTTATGAAATGTTAAGGGTCATATGGTGCCCAAAAGAAGCTCTGTTTCAACATGAGCTCTTCCTTTAGCATATTGTCTACATCCTTCCAGGCTTCTTCCCTTTTATTGAAAACAAAGGGCCCCAATTGATGTCTGATTTTAAGTTGTGCTTTCTTGTTTTTCCCATGAAAATGAGTCAAATATGCACTATTGAACTGCCTAAAATATTCTAAGGCAAAAAGTCTCATGGGGACATATCTTGGCAGTTTATAGGGAGGCAACTCA
>APFE030014057.1:2283-17673 GCA_000404065.3 Pinus taeda | reverse complement strand
GCTAATTTCATTCCATTGATGTATCCCTCAACATGGTTTGTCCATAACATAAACATAGGCATAGTATAAACACATAATATAAACTCATATCCACATGATATTGACCTCATAAATTTTTCAGGACTACCCTTCCCACTTGATTCCTCATAAGACCAGGAACATATTCATGTTATTCACTTGCATAAGCAATCATTTTTCTACAAGAGTGATCCCTCACAACCATGTCAAACAGTGACATAAATACATAGATACATATATACACATACATAAACATTAGCATAAAACAACCATGATATTGTTAGACAACGACATACATACACACATATATATAGATAAACATTACCATTAAACAAACATGATCAATGACGACCCTGTCACACATGACATACATACATACATACATACATCCATACATACATATATGTATACATATATAAACATCAACATAATCATGATCACAACATAATTACCAAATAACATAAGGTCAAGGTTAAGAGAACACCCTTTATTCATGCAGAATATGCACGACATTGAGAACAATCATTCCCAACATGGCCAAGGCATATGATACCTCAAATCTATTTAGTTTACCTTTCCTAATTACCTTGCTCATGATTGTACTATTACTATCCATTTACACCAATGGACCGAACCTATCAAACCGATTTTCATATTGTTACCTTCAACTACCATTACTCATGTACTGAGCTTCATTCAGGTATTACCGTATCTGCTAGGCTTCACTCAACTCTCCTTGACCTCCACTAACTTTCCTATTTCCCAACTAATTCTCAAGACCCCTAAAACATAAAAGACAAGAACAAGAAATCCAACAAGAAGAAAACCCATGAGAACCAATAGCAATATGACATCACAAACAAAGTGGCATGATCATGCACTAAACACAATCAAGACCACAAATAAAGCACAAAAAATCACAAAAGACCAAGACCACAAGTATGGAAACAAACGCCATGACTCAATCCCCATGGTTCCCAGTGCTTTCAAGGGAAAATTCAACTCGATCCTTCTTCAATATTTCATGGTAGTCTTTTTTTCCATGTAATTCCCTGCATCATACTACCATACACACATATCTCTAAGTGTATAAACAAATATAACAATATAATAACTATCTTACCTTGTCGTGTCAAGCACATTTCCTTGTAGTTGAACACATCCATGCCATCTCTCAAGGGACTCCAATTCTGATGATGGATCTAGATATAACTAGACACGAGTTGTTATACCTGTAAAATACATGTCCATGAATATAGCACACATCCACATAATTTCAGACAATATTATGGTTAAGAAGGCTTCCTGTATTCAAAGCATTCATTCATTTGGAATTGTGCTTTCCAAACATAGCCAAATGAATTCTCACATCAATATTGTAATCGGGTCTTACTATGTAATGTCACATCACTCAATTGTTAGTTATATAAACACATCGACTATTACCTTGCCACACTAATACCAAGCATGTTTCCCTGCAACTGCTCACACATGTTAGCCACATGTTGTAAGGATCAAAACATCATGTGTATTTATTGAAATCCACCTTTTCCATGACTAACAACCATGTCACAATTAACTAATAGTCAAAATCATAATACTACAACTTGCAAACACTTACACTCACCTACATATCAACTGTCTCACCACATATGTGTTAGTACAACCATCATAAAATAAGATCATTTTTCATGCAATTTTATAGGCACATACTCATATCATGCAATTAATGAAGCATTCAAACAAACTATAAACATACCATGTTAGATAAATCAACTAGATGAAATGATAGACACCAAACACTCAAACACCAAATAGGCTACACAATAAAACTCATAGCTCAATGTATCGCAGGGGAGGCTATCTTATTTTGACAATAAATCTAGATTCGCAAGATATGAATTCACAACATATCAACTCAAACATAAATAAGATCATGATACCCATAATAATAACTAGCTAACATGTTCATCTCATAAGTTCATAAACGATTTTCATTCATGCATAACAATCACATATGGACAATCAATCTATATTAGTACGACACAATATCACAAATACATCTATCATACCCGAATGTCATAACCATAACCATCTACACAGATCAATCTAGGTCAACACGATACATACAAAATCAAGATCTTAATGAAATACCCTAAATCATCAAGTTAACTAACATATCACAAAAATAAGTTAACATATAACATACTCATCAACAACTTATAACATAATCATCAAGTTAACTAACATAAAACAACAAAAACAATGCATATAACAAAAAATTACTATCATTCATGACTATTCGACACATGTGCATATGACCTCACTAATTCACTATCATCTACCATGCATGTAACCACAACAACAATAAAATGACAAACATTTATATAACCCTAATACATATAACAATCCATTAACTAACATACTTGCATGCGAAACATACAATACATGTATGACAATCTTCTCTTACCCCAAAGCCTACTACTGCAACCTCACTTTGATGGTCTACATTTCCTACTCTATCTCAGTCAACACATTAGCATCATAACATAGCAAGAACATCATGATGACATGACTACATACAATTACCTCACAATGTATATCTTACCTATTATTCATGCATAATGAGAACCATAAAAATGCATGCACAAAAACCTATAGGTATTGTCATGCATAACAAATGGATATGCAACTAACAAGGATTCATGACAAGTACATCCCAACAAAAAAATGATCAAATCCTACATGACAACACAACTGCAAGAATGATCACTACCATGCATACATAACAAGAACATATACACCCTACATGCATGCATGCAAAACACATTTCGGCCATCTAGTCCAAGTGTTGAACCACACTTTGGTACCACTCTCTAACACCCTCCTCCAACATCTACCCAAGTAACCGACCAACCGGCGTAAACATGTGACGAACATTTACAATGATATTATTCAACTCCCTATGTATCAATTAAGGAAGTGGAACCAATGGAACACAGACAACCTAACCTTCTACACATGCAATAGAACCCCCAAGAGCCATCCAACCCATCTAGGTGACCAGGCCCTTAGACAAACTTGCATTTTGTTGCATTAAAGCCTTAGTCGCTCCCTTGCCATGGGCATGCATGTAACTGGATACTTTTCTGGGTAGCTTTGTGCCAGTGACTTCGAATTTTGTGCCACATTTCCAGGTCCAAGGGTCAGGCCACTACATAGAACCCCATGAAACTTATAGAAATGAAAAGTAACATCCAAACAATGATACAAATGCAAATAATTGAACAAGGACTTGACTGGACACTTACTAGCCATGACATGAACTTCGTCAAACATGTGTTAGGTCCCTATACTACTAGTGTAGCCCCTTAGTGTTATTAGTGCAACCCCCTTGTTGTATTTGTGTCCCCACGTAGTCCCCATACTGTTATTATTGTGCCCCATAGAAGCCCACTATTTTTATTGTTGTTCCCTTACAATATTTTTGTTATGTACACTCTGATTATATTGTGACCCCTTAGACTCCTATATATAGAAAGGGGGTCTTGTAAATTGTATCATCGAATAAGTGTCCTTTTTTGTAATGTAAATGTGGTTGCCCCATCGAAGAGACTAATTTTGAAGTTATTAATCTAACTCTTCTTCTATTTTGTAAGTTGGTTGCATAACATTTGGTATCAGATCTTTGGATTATGGGGTTTTGCTTCTTCAAACAAGTCACCATGAAATTTTCACTATAACGTTTTTTATACGAATTTTGAAAATCTAAAATTAGAATCCATTTGAGCCGAAATCAGGGTGAACCTTGTGTCCAAATCTCAGATCTTATCTTGCTATATTTTTAGAGATATGATCTAAGGAAGTTAGGGTTTTTGTAGGCTCCAAAATTCCATCTCAAATAGGTGACCTAGGGAAAATATTCATAATTTTATCTCTAAGCATCAGATAAAATTTTTGTAAAAATTAACAGAAGTAGGATGGACTGTAGTTTTTTGGGTATTATTTTTAGGTCTGAAGATCAAAATAGTGGTAGGTCATACAAGTTCTCTCAACTGAACATGTCTATAATCAGGTCATCATGGGAGATTGGGAATAACTCTTCCTTCAAGGATCTAATCTCGATCAAACTTGTGGGGTTGGAAATACGACTAGATGACTATCACAGGCAAGAATTTTATAACTTTGAGATCCTAAATTACAAAGTTACAGTTGTTTAAATATCGAGCTCCTAAAAACAAGAAAATGGATGACTCAAATCGCGAAAATAGAAACACCTAGTAAGCAAAATTGCCTGGATGATTTGAAGAATGCGATCAAAGCTAAGATAAATATTTTTATCTATGCCATGGAAGTTAATATATATGATATGGAAGAAGAATTGAAAGACAGCATAGAAGATTTTAAGAAAGAGAAGGAATATTTGGATGAAGGTTGGACAAATTTGCTACAAGAAAGGCTTTCTAATGATGAAAAGGTAGTTGAGAAACTCATGATGAGAACAAAAGAAATTTTAATCATGATTTCATAAAATATAATGTTGGATTGAAGACCCACCATATTTGAAAGATAGATATGAGAAAGTTTGATGGAAAGGATTCGGTAACTCTGATACTACAGATGGAGCAATATTTTGATCTACATGATGTGCAACTGTAACAAAAGGTACGTATTACATAATTATATTTAGAACCCAATCAATTTATATAGTATAGAGGGATTTGTTCTTGTAAATCACTTGTCACCTGCTAAATCTTTACGGAGGAAATGATAGCATATTATGAAGATACAAAGAGAAATACCTACTTTAGCCAATTGATAAATCTCAAACAAAAGGGTTTAATGGTGGAGCACATTGAGGACTTCCAAAGTTTGAATATAAGGGTAAATGATATTTTAGAGGAGCATATGATGGATGTCTTCATAGGGAGTTTAAAGGATAACATCCAATAAGAGGTTCATCTTTGGGAACCTGATTCATTGGAGAGGGCATTTAGGTTGGAAAGAAAAGTGGAAAGAAAAATTATGGCAACAAGTAAGTCTACCACTAAAAATTATAAAGAGGTAAGTGTTGTTTCTCCTAGCATTCCACAACCTACAAGGCTGACACCACAAAAGTTGGAGGAAAAAAGAGAAAAAGGGATTTGTTACAGTTGTGATAGAAAATACATTGAAGGTTATAAGTGTGCTAATAATAAATTATTTTACATAGATTGTGAAGAGGAGGAAGAAAAGGATTAAGAAATGTGAAAATAAGAGGATATACACTAGAAACCAACACCCAAGAAAGAAGAAATAAATATGACCATATCTTGTAATTGATTGGCACTTTAGGGATATCATCCACCATCCATCACATCATCTTTAAGATAAAATTCTAAGGTTCAAGTAGTAGAGAATCAACAACAAGTTCTCCAACTATGAAAGTGTAACCTCACTTTGGCACAGAATCGAATGAAATAAAATGAAAATCAACATCACAAACAAAGAATTTTTTATGTAGGTGACTGGGTATTTTTATAGCTACAACCATACAAACAAATTTCCTTCAAGCAAGCTAAGAAGGATAATAAATTATTAGAAAAGTACTATGGTCCTTAGAAGGTGGTGCAAAAGATTGGTACTATGGCATACAAATCGGAGCTTCCTACATCTTCTTGAGTGAACCCAGTTTTCCATGTTTCATGCTTAAATCACTTTATAGGCGACAAGCTACCAATTCAAACAATATTTCTAAAACTTGATGAGGAAGGAAAAATCATATTGCAACTGGAAGTATTCATGGAATCAAGAACCCGCCAACTACGAAATCGATCAGTTTCAGAGTATCTCATCAAGTGGAAGAACTTACCTACTGAAGATTCCACATGGGAGGATGAGAATGTTATACAGAAGCATCCATAACTACTCAAGCATTGAAGAAAAAAAATTTTTGAGGAGAGGGGAATGTTAGGTCCCTATACTACTAATGTAGCCCCTTATTGTTATTGTGCAACCCCCTTATTGTATTGTTTTGCCCATGTAGTCCCCATATTGTTATTATTGTACCCCATAGAAGCCCACTATTGTAATTAATGTGAACTTATGATATTATTGTTATTTAGGCTCTGATTATATTGTGACCCCTTAGACTCCTATATAAAGAAAGGAGGTCTTGTCATTTGTATCGTCCAAGAATTGTTCATTATATAATGTAAAGAATGTTTCCCCTTTTGACGAGGCTAAATTTGAATTCATTGATCTATCTCTTCTTCTATTTTGTGAGCTAGTTGCATAACAATAAGTCACAAATACATAATCTAGAGGTTTCAACAACATATCTGAGCATAGGGTTCTCATACGTATCTGAGAATTTCTAAGAAGAATTCACACCTTATCACATTAGCCGCATTATCATATATTCAATCACATATTCATTGTTCATTCATTTACAAATCAAAACATGATGAGATCCATACATCATAATTGTCATAAAACTCACTCATAACTCACATATAATGAAGAGAAATATCAAGGATACAACAACCATATAAACCACATATAAATAAGCATATTTACCTATAAACTACCAAGGAGAAAGAGTTCTCTTATTAACTAATGCAAAGGGTAACCAAGTTCTGGACTTCCACGTTCCACAATAGATTGGCTAAAACAAATCTCTCCTAAGAAAATCACCCTCGTTCCATATTCCAATCATGAATGTGGGATCTCATAGAACAAATCCATCAAAACTAAACTAGGGCTTATAGAAGCCAAAACACCTCAACTCTTAACCAATGATTCCACATTATGGTCAAACATCATTAACCATTACTGGATTGGTCTCTACCCAAGCTACCTAGGGTTCCAAAGTGTTTGTTCCAACCAAGGCTCTAGGACTAGTAACTCAACCCACAATTGATGTTAGGATCTAGAGTGTTTGTCCAACCAAGGCTTTATGACTAGTAACTCAAACCACCAAGGGTACTAGAGCGTTTGTCCAACCATGGCTCCAGGACTAATAACTAAACCCAAGCTATTACAAGGCTTTAGAATGTTTGTCCAACCAAGGCTCCAAGAACTAATAACTCAACCCATAGCCAAAGGAACATAAGAACCAACTAGGAAGAAAAAGGGAAAGACTCCCACAACACAATGGCTATCCAGGAAATTCCAAGGCTAGGCAAAACCTCTATCAATCCAGGAAATCCTACATGCCAATGAAAAATCATGACTAAGAAACCACACTCATGTGCCATGCATGCCAAAACTAGTAAGGAAATCATACATGCAACTCGGTACGTGCAAGAAAATATCATTGTAGCTTCTGATCCTGATGTCCTCTTGTGTTCTCTTGCTTTTCCTTTTTTGTCCTGCTCCAAATTCAAACTATGCAACACTCCTCCAAGAGTGCTCCAAGAAACTCTAAGTGTCCAAGAGTATGAAACAAAGAGAGGGAATAGAAGAGAGCTCCACCAAAACATGTCAAAAGCTTGCTGACTGATCCTCATAAGCCATTTCATCAATGAGGCCTCTATTTTCTTCATTTTCCATTATTTTCATTCATTTTCCTCCTCATATGTAAATTGCGACCTTTCACCTTCCTTTTGTCCTAATTTTCATTATTCTCATCATAAAGTTCCAATTAATGCCTCTTACATTTCCAAATCCTTTGCCATTGCCTTTGCCAATTTTCGTTAGCCATAATAATCGAAATTAATACCCACTAGGATGTTTTGCCCAACATTCAACTTGGAATACGTGTCCCATGTTTGTGGTTATTATATTTCTTTTACATGAATTTTTACCCAGGGTTGTTACATAGGGACATCAATTGAAAAAAATATTCACATCCCAGAATCCGTATCCCATAAGAAAAATCCTTGTGCATATTTTGTAAGATCAGGGGTGATGCGGTGCCAATATGATGTATAAAGGTGACAATTCACGAGGCTCTCGACTGTGTAATGCACAAGGGAGTTATGACATCGCCCGAAAGACAAAGGCATGACATGCTTCGAAAGGAAGTCTGGGGTCGGTACTTGAAAGTGAATTGAGATACGGTGACTAACGACAAATTTCACATCATGGAATATATCTCCTAGAGGATTCCATTGTGCATATTATTGACGAGGCTAGGGTGACGTTCATATAATTTTCACCCTAATATTTAATGGAAAAGCACAGGTGAAGAATCCAAACTCCAATATAGAGTATGCACGAATAAAACCATAAGTTCAGGATAACCCACTATCAAATAGGACATGTAGTATTGGACTATAGTGATAATAATAATAAATGAAAAGGCTTGACAAGTCTTTTGATCACATGAAGAATGCTCGAGTGTTAAAACGTACACATGCCAACCTAGAAAAGAAAGTCCATATCATCATATAAGCTTGTCATTAATTTGACACCATATCTCTTCACATGGATATACATGACCTGTTCCTATCAAGTTTTAACTATAAGAGTTTGTGGCCTACCCATCATACAAGTGTATAAATATTTACCCATCACAAATTTAATTATGAAACTAACAATTGTACATAGTGTTAGATTATATCACTCTTGGCTATGATAACAATCACCACAATATACGAACTGAGATTAATAAAAATTAGGTGACTTTAAATAGCTCAAGGTTGAACCTTTATTATATAGTATGGAGTATTCAATTGATTTTCACAAATTCTAGTAAATTCCAAAAGAAATACCTAAATCATTTATATTCCAAAACCATATAACATATATAAATACTAGGTCATAAATATAATTTCAATCCATAATTAGGGAAAAGGAACCATGTAAGATTCATATTCAAAACAGCTTGTTTATATGTGGGCTTATATCAAATTTTATCATGGTTGTTCATAAAAAAAAAGGAAGGCCATGCTTATAACTACATAAATATGATGTTGCATGAATTTATCCAGACAACAAAAGACATACATTAAACAATTGATATTAATATTTAGGATTTCCCTTAAGTTCCTTCAAGATCACCATTAAAATCATAAGGCCGATGAAATGAAAATTATGTCAAAGTTTAAAATAGATTTAGAAAAATCATCACATAGAAATAAAATTTCTACTTGGAAAAATAAGTCATCATTCGAGATCATTAAGGAAAAACAACAAGTCTAAAATAAACAATAAACATAAAATTAGGGGGTCATTTCATTTGAAGACTCTAAGGGGAGGTTATTTGTTATGCAGCCAACTCACAAAATAGAAGAAGATATAGATCAATGACTCCAAAAAAAGCCTCTTCGAGGGGGTAGCCTCCTTTACATTACACAAATGAACAATTCTTGGATGACTCAAATGAAAAAACCTTATTTCTGTATACAGGAATCTAAGGGGTCATAGTATAATTAGAGCCAACATAAAAATAATAATGTAAGGGCACAACAATAACAATAGCGACACTACACTAATAAAAAAGAGGGAATACACTAGTGTTATAGGGACCTAACATGCCCCTCTCATTCAAAAAGGTGTTATCCTCAACACTTGAGTAGTTTTGGATGCTTCTATATAAAATTATCATCCTCCCATGTGGAATCTTTCATGGGTAAGTTCTTCCACTCGATGAGATACTTTAAAATTTATCGATTTCGTAGTTGTTGAGTTATTGTTTCCATGACTGCTTCAGGTTGCAATATGATTTTTCCTTTCTCGTCAAGTTCTGGAAATATTGTTTGAACTGGGAGCTTGTCACCTATAACCTTCTTTAAGCATGAAGCATTGAAAAGTGGGTGCACTCAGGAAGATGTGATAATTTATTATCCTTCTTCACTTGCTTGAGGGTCATTCTTTTGTATGGTTGTAGCCGTATAAATACCCAGTCACCTACATCAAAGCTTCTTTTGCTGTGATGTTGATTTGCATGATGTTTAATTCTATTATGCACCAAAGTGAGGTTATCCTTTAAGAGTTGGATAAATTCTTTTTAATTTTCTCATAAAGATGATGTGATGGTTGGTGAACAATATCCATACAGTTCCATAAATGGGCTCATTTTTGTTGCGGTATGGAAGGAAGTGTTATACCACCATTCAGCCAGAGGTAACCACTTGACCCATTGTGTCTATTTATCAAATACAAAGCAACGAAGATATCCTCCCAAACATTTATTCACTATCTCATTTTTCCCATTCAATTGAGGATGGTAAGATAAGCCAGGAGCTAATTCAGCACCCAACAAAAGAAAATAATTCCATTTAAAATTTTCCAGTGAAAATAGGATCTCTGTCACTTACAATAACATTTTGGTTTCCATGTAGATTTTTAATTGTTTCCATAAATGTAGTAGCAAATATATTGGCTTTAAATGGATGAGATAATTTGAAAAAGTGCGCATAAATTGTAAGTCTATAAACTACCACCATAATGAAACTCTTTCCTTTGGACTTGGGTAAACCTGTGATAAACTCCATTGAAACATCCTCCCAGCATTGAATTGGAATAGATAAAGGTTGTAATAGACCTGGGGTCTTAATTGTCTCAACTTTTTTTTTTTGGCAAACCAAACATTCTGCCACAAAATTTTGAATCTCAGATGTAAGGCCATCCCAAAAATATCCTTCTTAACCTTGTGGTAAGTTTTAAAAATCCTGAGTTCCCTCCTAAGGGAGAAGTGTGAAATTCCCCAATAATATTTTGTTTGAGTTGGGAATTCTTACAAATATAAAAGTGATCTTTCTACCATAATGAATCATTATTCAACTTTAATGTATCAGATGTACTAGGATGTTGCTGTAACTTTTGAATGAGTGCCCCACTTCTTTGTCATTCTTCCATTGTTTCGGTTATCCAATGTAGTTGGATAATATAAATGGGACAAAGCAATGCTTCCACATTGTCATCCTTTCTTGAGAGTCCATTTGCAACAACATTTTTCTTCCCTTTTTTTAGATGATTTCAAAGCCATAACCCAACATCTTTGTGACCCCTTTTTTCTACTCTAATGAAGATATTCTTTGTTCTAAAAAGTATTTAAGACTATCATGATCTATTATTACCTTGAAGTTCCTTCCCATTAGGTAAGGTCATCATTTCGTAAGTTCATGTAGTATTGCCAACATTTCCTTATCATAAATAGACTTGTGTAAATACTTTCCTTTGATTGGACAACTTTCAAAAGAAATGGGCCTTCCTTCTTACATTAAGACAACACCAATTTCATTTCTTGAGGCATCACATTCCACAATAGAGGTTTCTGTGAAGTCTAACATAGCTGATGCAACACTAAGGCTGTACAATCAATTTACCTTATCGGGATTCATTTTCCCCTTTAACGACCCTTTAAAGATCTATGCCACATCTATGCATCGAAAGCATTTTATATGCATCCAGCCTTAAAACCTCCAAATGGATCAAAAAGGATCCATTCAATCAGCGCGCCGAACACTCCTATACCATTTACTTAACATAATATTGCTATCGTAGGCCATCATAGGCCCATATATATCGGAATATATGAATATGTGGAAACACAATGAAACCACACAAAAACATTGATTTTTACCTTTTTCTTTCAGCACGCTTATCGTACGCCGAAGTCAATGCACCCAGTGTTTATGACCGTAAATCTAGAGTGATGAGATATGACGGTCAAAATCAAATCGCCTTATCGGCGATCGAAGGTCCCATTGGACAACACTATTGGTGCTATTCCTTTGGCAGTGTCCGATGCGATAGTGTAATCACTATCAGCAATATCATTATGTCTCTTATAATATGCCACCCACTCTAAAACCTCTGATGTGATAACTTTGCCTACTCGACAGTCTATCCATTTTTTCTTACACTGTTTTGGGTTCGTTTGGGTAGTGATATCGGAATTCCCCGATCTCCCTCGTCGATTCCCTTCCTCCAATGCATTTCAATCTATATATCAGACTTGATAAGGTCCAAAGGAAAGATTTATTTTATTTCTAATCTGCCTTGCCAAATTCACTAAGTGTTTCAGGTTGTTTCTCTGTGTAAATGGGTTTTTCGCTTACGGACCCAAATTACAGAAAGTTTGCCTTAGCCAGGGGAATTTATACTGTAATGTATGAAAACACAGAGTCAATGCCAGAAATTATCCACATACAAAGAAAAACAAGCCTTCAGGCCTCGATGAACCGATTGTATAGTTATACATGAAACATTTAGTTTATTCACAATAAATCGATTACAAAAACTCAGTTTTGATCATATTACAACACTAAACATATCTGTATCAAAAGAAATGTGATAAATTACACAGATCAACCCTCAAAATAAATTCTTTGTGTACAAAACATAAATACAAAGCTATATTGGGTTATCTTCCCTCTCTGGCCTGATTTTTCTATTTAACGGCCTTTTTCCTCCTATGTGCCCCATAGGCTTACAAAGGCCTTGGTTCCTCTCTTTGTCTCTCCCCTCACATCCCTTTCAGAAAACAAAGGAGATTGCATATATGCTAAGTTAACCATCTCCTCCACATTTGGAGGAATAAATTATACGTTTAGAATTCAAATCCTATCATAATCTAAACAAACTAGACTATTTGGCTTCATCTCCACGCAAGGAGGATCATTTGCCATTTTTATTCGCAACTTTGTTCAGAATTAGGCCACTCTTAACTACTTACATTTATTTGAAATTAATGAAAATTTAACAACCAAGTCTTCCTCCAAACTTGCATTGGCCACAACATGTGACCACTCCATCACATTGCTAGCTAGGTCTAGATGCTCCTACATCAGACTCCCAAAGTTTAAATTAATCATGATCTTGTGATCATGCACTTCTAATTTGTGTCCTCCTGGATCCCATTCTTGGTTTGGTAGTCTGTCCTTGGTTACTGTTATTGTTGTTTGTTCTTCAAGTCTCCCTCCTTTGTGCTGTAATTCCCCATTTGTTGTGCTCACACTGTCTGCTACTATCCTTTTCACATATTTTACTACTATTTTGTTCATCTTAGTTTGTAGTTTTCCATTCCCTTTACTTGTACCATTCCTTCCAGCCAATCTTCCTTTCTTCTTTTGTCCTGTAATTGTTTTATTGGAATGTTGTTGTATGAGTTTCCACAACTCATCCAATTATTTTTCCACTTCACTTCTCATATGTTGAATACTATTCCCCTGCAACTGATTATGTTCTTGAAATAGAACATCATAATCCCTATGCGAATAACCTTCCATATACATTTTTGAAATGTAAAAATGCCTTCTCCATTGCTTCGCCGCAATAATCCCAGGTCCTTCTTCTGGTTTCTCTTTCATGACTTCATCATTCCTTACCTCAAATTCCAGCATACCTATAACTGCACAAATTTCTTGAAATCTCAAAATTTTTCCTGCTTGTTTAGCTACTTGGAATATTTCTTATTCCAGTGACTTCGGTTCTGCACTCTTAAGGATTATGGCATTATACTTGTCTACTCTTGAAATGTCACTTCCAACCTTTTCTTCACCAATAAATTTTTGTGGTATAATAGTAATTCTGTTACTATTGTTTCTTGTACTCATCTCCAGTTCAGTAGTTTCATACTATAGATTCAACACCATTTCATTTTTCTGAGACATTTGGATCTCACCCTTCATTAATTCAATCTGTTCTTCATAATTAACTTCCTGGTTCAGATTGACTTGACATTGCCTTTTTCCTGCATATAAATCTTCATTAGATTTAAGCATTTCATTAAACAAAAATACTTTACCTTGCTTCCTCTTCAAAGGATTTGACTTATGCCACAAATATACCATCTCATCTCAAATTTCTCTCAAAAGTTCTGCACAATCTTCACTAACTGCATTATCCACAATATCTATCTTTAGTCCTTCTTTACGCAGGCTTCCTTCAAGCTCAATGATCTCCAATGACTGTTTAATATCTACATAGTTTACTACAGTTATGTTTAACAACTGCTCTTCCCTCTGCATCACATGATGATTATGTCAGTTTCCTTCACTTATGACAACACTAAATAGTTGCCTTACATCAGTGTATCCCTTGATTTCAATTATTATTTTTCCATCCTCCTTTTGACTTATCCTTTGGATGTCATCTGACTGTACATCTTCCTTCACTTGGTGTTAACTTTCCCCCTTATTCTGCATATGAATATGAGTAGTCATCTCTTCTTCTGTTAATATAACAGTTTCCAATAACTGCTTGTCTTTCCTGAAGCCTATATGACCTACAAACACACAACAACTTTCAGTTTTCAAAATACAATACCATCCATTTTATTTTGATGCTTCAAGCACCAATCCTCGATCATGGATCTTTTGGATTTCAGCAGATCTCTCTTGCTGTGACTCTATTTCTATGAGTCCTTCCTCCTTTAATAAATCAATATGAATTTGTTCAAGTTCATTGAACTTGTTTATGATCTTTCCATTCCACCTCTGTTGCAATAGCTTCCACTTGACTCTTTTCTTCATTCTCCATATGTATCTTTGGTCTTCACTTGCTTTTCTTTGTACTTCCAGAATAATCTTTGACTCTTCATTTTGGTGCTAGTTGCTATACTTCTGCAATCTAATGCCTTCCTCAAATTCACTCTCATGTAGCTAATCATCCCTTCCAAATTGTTGCTTCTTTCCATCTTCATCTTGCTGAATTAATACTTCTATCTCCTTTATGTCTCTGAGGACATAACTTCCTTACTGTTCCTGATCTTTCATCTCACCTTCAAATAATCTCTACTCAATTTCTCTTATTTCAGCATCATATTTATTAATGTTGCCTTCCACACCTACAGTCACATCACTAACTGAAGATTCTAAACATTTTCTTAACTCTATAAATGTTATAGACAATTCATCCTTATCATGCATAGTAACCATAATCTCTTCCTTATTAGATTCTGAAAGCTTCATTTCTTCTTCAATTTATTTGAGAAGTCTTTCCAAGAATTCTAATTCCATATGAAATCTCTCTAGCAGTTCATCACAATTTCCATTCTCAGCTTCATTCTTTTCCTAGAAATCCTCCTGAGTTGTCCTGTTTTATACACTATCATATTGCAAGCATCTTTCATCAATTCCATTAAAAAAATTCATTGGTTTACCTTCTTGTAGTACCACTATGGAATTGTCATTAGACTTCTGGTCTATAGCAACCTCATCTAACTATTTCACACCAAACAGAATTTCATCTATGAACTCCTTATGCTACAATAGATCAACACCTTCTTCCTCTAAAATGGATTCTCCATCATACTTCACCTCAAGAGCTTCATTCATTTTTGTGACAATTTCACCAAACTATCCATCACCCTCTGCATATCCTACAAACATACGCAAACTATGAGAACTAAAATCACAAGGCTTCATTCCCTCATCTACTTCCATTGTCATCATATCTTCGAATTGTTCTAAACTATGCCAATAGTCCATGAGATCTTCA
>APFE030014045.1:0-10322 GCA_000404065.3 Pinus taeda | reverse complement strand
TGGATCATGGTGCATGTGTCCGGATTATAGGGAGTTCAACAAGCTCACTATTAAAGAAAAGTTTCCCATTCCTGTCATTGATGAATTACTGGATGAATTGCATGGATCAATTTACTTCACCAAGTTGGATCTTTGTTCAAGATATCATCAAATCAGAATGAAGACTGAAGACATTCCGAAAACAGCATTTAGAACTCATGAGGGTCATTATGAATTTTTGGTCATGCCTTTTGCCTTACCAATGCGCCCTCAACATTTCAAGGTTTGATGAATTCAATTTTCAAACCATTCCTTAGAAAATTTGTGTTAGTATTCTTTGATGATATACTAATCTACAGCAAGTCTTGGAAGGATCATGTTGAACATGTTGACAGGGTGCTACAACTATTGGAGGGAAAAATTATATGCAAAAAGATCCAAATGTTTCTTTGGAGTATAAGAGGTGGAATATCTGGGTCATATTGTATCTCATGAAGAGTTAAGGTAGACCCTAGCAAAATTAATCCATTAAGGAATGGATAATCCCCACATCCATAAAGCATCTGCGAGGATTTCTTGGGTTGACAGGGTATTATCACAAGTTTGTTAAGAATTATGGGAGAATAGCAGCACCTCTAACAACATTATTGAAGAAAGATGCATTTTCATGGACTCCGGAAGCAACAAAGGCCTTTGAACATCTTAAAGAGGCAATGTGCCAAGCACCTGTCTTAGCTACACCGGACTTCACAAAAACCTTTATTGTGGAATGTGATGCTTCAGGAAATGGAATTGGTGTTGTTTTAATGCAAGATGAAAGACCCATTGCTTTTGAAAGTCGTCCAATCAAGGGAAAGTTTTTACACAAAGCTATTTATGAGAAGGAAATGTTGGCAATACTCCATGCACTTAAGAAATGGCGACCCTACCTAATGGGAAGACACTTCAAGGTAAAAACGGATCATGATAGCCTTAAATACTTTTTAGAACAAAGATTATCCTCTGAAGAGCAACAAAAGTGGGTCACAAATATGTTGGGTTATGACTTTGAAATCATCTACAAAAAAGGGAAGCAAAATGTGTTGGTAGATGCACTCTCAAGAAAGGATGAGGATGTGGAAGCATTGTTGTGTGCCATTTCTATTATCCAACCAGATTGGATAAATGAAGCAAGGGAGGAATGGAAGAATGACGAAGAAGTGTGGGCACTTATTCGAAAGTTGCAACAAGATTCTAGTACGTTTGATACATTTAGTTGGCAAAATGATTCGTTATGGTACAAAGATCGCTTATACCTCTGTAAGAATTCCCAGCTAAAACAAAAGATTCTTATGGAATTGCACACTTCTCCCTTAGGAGGGCACTCAGATTTTTAAAAACTTACCACAGGGTTAAGAAGGAATTTTTTTGGGATGGCCTTAAATCAGATATTCAAAAGTTTGTGGCGGAATGTTTGGTTTGCCAACAAAATAAAGTTGAACAATTAAGACACCGGGTCTATTACAACCTTTATCCATTCCAAGCCAACGTGGGAGGAGGTTTCAATGGATTTTATCACAGGTTTACCCAAGTCTGAGGGAAAGAGTGTCATCATGGTGGTAGTTGATAGACTTACCAAGTATGCACACTTTTGTGCATTATCACATCCATTTAAAGCTAGTACAGTTTCTAGTGCATTTATGGAAACAATTCAAAAGCTACATGGAAACCCAAAGATTATTTAAGTGACAGAGATCCCATTTTCACTGGAAATTTTTGGACAGAATTATTTTCTTGTCTTGGTACTCAGTTAGGTCATAGTTCATCTTATCATCCTCAATCTGATGGGAAAACTGAGATAGTAAACAAATGTTTGGAAGGATATTTTCGTTGCTTTGTATCTGATAAACAGACACAATGGGTTAAATGGTTACCTCTGGCTGAATGGTGGTATAACACTTCCATACAACAACAAAAATGACCCCATTTATGGCACTTTATGGGTATCAGCCACCATCCATTACATCATATTTAATAGAAAATTCTAAGGTTCAGGCAGTGGAACATCACATCGAACATCAACAACAAGTCCTCCAACTCTTAAAGGATAACCTCGTGTTGGCACAGAATAGAATGAAACAACAGGCAGATCAACATCGTAGTGAAAGAAGTTTTGATGTAGGTGATTGGGTATTCTTAAGGCTACAACCATATAAGCAAATGTCCCTCAAGCAAGCTAAGAAGGATAGTAAATTATCACCAAAGTATTATGGTCTGTACAAGGTGTTGCAAAATATTGGTACTATGGCATACAAATTGGAGCTTCCTGCAGCTTCTTGATTGCACCCAGTTTTCCATGTTTCATGTTTAAAGAATGTTATAGGCGATAAGCTCCCAGTTCAAACAATATTGCCTGAATTTGACGAGGAAGGAAAAATTATATTGGAACTTGGAGTAGTCACAGAAACAATAACTCGACAGCTACGAAATCGATCAATTTCAGTGTATCTTATCAAGTGGAAGAACTTATCTGTTGAAGATTCCACATGGGAGGATGAGAATTTTATATAGAAGCATCCAGAACTACTCAAGCGTTGAGGAAAACACTTTTTTTGAAGGAGAGGGGCATGTTGGGTCCCTATAATACTAGTGATTACCCCATTACTATTGTATTTGTACCCCTTATTAATATTGTTGTGCCCTTATTGTCCCCATACTGTTATTAATGTGCCCCATAGAATCCCTCTATTGATATTTTTGTGGCTTTATATTATTATTGTTAGGTCGGATGGGTTATATTGTGACTCCTTAGACTCCTATATATATAAAGGAGGTTTTATCATTTGAATCATCCAAGAATTGTTCATTTATGTAATGTAAAGGCGGTTGCCCCCTCGAAGAGGCTGAATTCTAAGGCGTTGATCTATCTTTTCTATCTTTTCTTGAGTTGGTTCCATAACAATTTATCTGACATATTGCATTTCACGAGAGAAATTTGGGTTTCTCGAGGGGAAACATATTCAAGATGTTATGAGAATTGTGTAGGAATGCCTACATTCCATTAAGGGGAGGAACCTCACAACATTTCTAATGAACATTCATTTAAACAAATATTTTGAGGACACTGACTGGGAATTCTTGTGATTGGTTTTACATAAGATCGTTTTTTCTCAAGTGAACATCAATTAGATTATGGCATGCCTAACTACAACCAATTTTGTTGTTATTATCAACAAGCTCGCAAATTCATTTTTTAAAGCCTCCAAAGGTCTGTGACAAGGATGTCCATTATCACCCTTACTCTTTCTTCTCGTCATGGAAGCACTTAACAGAAATATATTTGATTACAGAGAAAGAGGATTGATTAAGGACATTAAGATGATTCGACAAATCAACATATCCCACTTGATGTTCATCAACAATCTCCTTTTTGGTGGATTGATTTCCATTCCTGAATGGACTTAGTTCCATCTTATCCTTTTGCCCTTTGGCTCTACATCGAGCCTTGTCTTGAATAAGAGGAAATCTGAATTGATTTTTTCACATTTGGAAGATGATGTGACTTCGTAGATATGTGATATTTTTTGAATCACAGCTCTGCCATTAGATTTTGGTTTTGTTTACATTAGGTTTTAACATAAAGATTAATCATTATTTAAACTCAAATTGGGGCTGGATTATTTAGAAATTTGAGTACAGATTGGTGATTTGGTCATAGAGGTGGCTTACCATTGGAGGTAGGCTTCTTCTGATAAGATTTGTCTTTCAGTCCCTATCAGTCTAGTGGATGCATTTATATATGATGTTGATGGAAATCATACACAAGCTAGATGCAATTATGGTTAGATTTATGTGGACCGACAATAATCAAATTGGGAAAACCCATCTAGTTCGCTTGCCCCTTGTTGCTAAAATTATTGAAAAGAGGGGTTGGGGGTAATGGACATGCTCTCTTTCAATAGGGTACTAATTTGCAAGAGTTTATGGAGAGGCTTGTCTGGTAAGGGCATATTGTCATAGACCATTAGAGGTAAGTATTTCGATTATAAGCAATATGATGTATAGATCAAAGATGGCTCGAAATTTGCATATACCTCCTCCTTCATCTAGTGTAGCATGATGAGGAACTTACATTGGTTATTCGGGGCCCATTTTTGGGAGGTTGGGAATGGCACAAAAGTCAAAGTTGGCTTGGATGCCATCTAGGGATTACAGGGAAATCATTTTTTATCTATTCTTGTTCTCCAACATCTTCACGGAATATGTATGTTTTTCTCTCTCATATTATTAAAATCATGGGTACACAATGGTTTACGAGAAGAAAACAATAGGGGTTTATACTGGCACAACCTATGCAATTAATGGTTATGCAACATTTTCCCTTCATGATCAGTTTTCACTCCTTAAAAAATATGAGGTTGAATTTAATAAAGCTGCACAGCCTCTGACAAAAATTGTGGTTCCATTAGCTCTGAAAAATGATGCTCTTAATCGGTTGCTCAGGGAAAACATTGCTCTGATTATAGTTTTGGAGGAAAAGGACATTAACCATGGGATTGATGCCCTTGCACCGGGAAAATGTCAACTTATTTCTATGGCTAATACACACAAATGGAAATCTAGATCTCAAGGATGTCAAACTCTCGCAGGTTCATACTCTTCTTAAAGGACTATAGAAAATAGCTACCAGTGTAGACATACATGTGTTAGTTTGTGGTGATTTGAACTCAATTCATGCAAGTTCCCCCAATGCACTTCCTGCGACGGGAAAAGTTGAATCCTCACATCCAGACTGAACAACAAATCCCCTTGATATATTACCTCTGACAAGCAAGTTTTTTACCAACTACCTCTGGTTAGTATCTATTCTTCCTTTACAAAAATGGTGGGAATAACATAAGGTTTAGACCATCAACAAAGAAGAATGGACCTTACAACAAATGAACCTTTATTCACCAACTGTACTAAACATTTTTTTGAAATTGTTGACTATATTTTCTATACAACGGATTCACTTATGGACGAGTCTCTGTTAGATATTTTGGATGAGGAGATCTTGCGTAAAGAGATAGATATTCCCTCTTGTGAGTGTTCATATGATCATATTGCACTTTTGTCTGAATTATGATGTAGGCCCAAGCCTCGTCACTAGCATAACACTACCAATAGTGATGTTCCATTACCTCACCCAAGAAGAACATAAAAAAATTTCAGTTTCAGTGATTTAAGTGAGTTGTCACTTCACCTATGTACAATGTGTTCGCGGTTTTCGGTTTGTATTCTATAATTCACTTTTTATCCCTTCCTTTACATTTTGTCATGGTGAAGATGGTAGTCTGTAACGTGAAGAATTTTTAGCTACATTTTTCTTGAGTGTTTCACATCCCTATCAATTGCAAGGATAATATTATAGAGGATGGTGTTTGGGAAATATTTTAGTGGTAATGTAGCAATAAGAATTGGTCAAAATTATCTACATGTATGAAACACATTTGTTTTACACACAAACATTTATCAATAGAAGAGTATTGGGGGTTTCTTTGAGGTTTTTCCATCTAAAAAAAATGTAAGTTAGGAAATTAAAAAGAAAAATTAATATGGTTTTATTTTTTGGGCTTTGCTATATTGTTTTTTATTTTTATTTTTTCCAACTTTATTTTATTTCAAATAACTTTGTCGATCATATATACAATTAAGAAAAAAATTATAATTAAAATATACAATTGTTACTATAATCAAAATCATATATAAAGTTGTTGCCAATAAACTCTTGGTTTGATTTAATAAAAAAAAGTACATAAAAAATCAATAAACAAATAAATAAATAAATAAATTTAGATTAAAGATGATGTCTGAGTATACCTTTTAAATTTAGTATTACATACAATTTATAAACATATCATAGAAAGATAATCCATAGAAAGATAATCCATAGAAAGATAAGCCATATAGAGCATATTCTTGGACACTTTATTACCTTCTAGAGTCCTTATTAGATCTATTATTTACATTTTTCTTATCATTTGAATGGTTTATATATTAAAGATTTGTAAATATAATTTAATTTTCATTTAATTTTACATTAAATTTACATAGAGATAAAATAATTACAAGTAAAAATTAAATATTTATTTTTTTTAAGAAATAGAGGATATGTAATTTCTTGTAAAAAAAAAAAAAATTGTTCTTGGTTTAACCAAAAAAAAATTGAACTTTGAACCTCATGGTTTACTAATTCATTCCCTAATTGAATTACACGCCATGGGGTTGTAAAAATAATATTATTCATATTAAATAATGTGTAATTAATTTTATGTTTAATTGAAATATAATTATTAAAATAAAAATATATTAATAAACAAATATTATAGTGCAACCTTTATTATATTATATGAGAGAGAGAGTGTTCTTATTCCATTAACAGATTGTTTCTAATAGAATTTCAATATACATATTGAGTAAAAGGAGAGAGAGAGAGAGAGAGAGAGAGAGAGTTCTTATTCCATTAACAGATTGTGTCTAATAGAATTTCAATATACATATTGAGTAAAAGGAGAGAGAGAGAGAGAGAGAGAGAGAGAGTGTTCTTATTCCATTAATAGATTGTGTCTAATATAATTTCAATATACATATTGAGTAAAAGGGGGGAGAGAGAGAGAGAGAGAGAGAGAGAGAGAGTCCATTAACAGATTGTTTCTAAGTTGTGAAATATAGAATTTCAATATACATATTGAGTAAAATAAGAGAGAGAGAGAGTGTGTTCTTATTCCATTAACAGATTGTTTCTAAGTTGTGAAATATAGAATTGACATGTAACATTTAAAAAAATATTAATAATAAAATAAATACATGTGTTATATTTCCGAATATGAAGAGGTATGTGTTAAGATCTAAATGTGGATAATATCAATCATAATGAAATAAATATTTCAATGTCAAGTATACATATATTATTCAATTCCTCATCATTAAAAACCACATTTGCTATTGAGAAGTAATGAGTTCAATTCTTTGGATATTGTTGTTGATGAGCATTGAGTCAACCTTGTCCACGCTAGAAATAAGATCTACAAAATTGTTATGGCATGTTCTACCGAGAAATAGACTCTATGAGGCTAAGCTAGTCAAAGAGAACCACATTGTGGGGATTTTGTGGGGGACTAAATAGGACAACAAATTGTGGTTTCCAAAGCCTGAATGTATAGAATTTAAACTAGGTATTCAGTTGCTTCCTCTTATACCAATTACAAAGCTCTTGTTCTCTTATTTGGAGTATGTCATGGAGTTAGTGGATTTGGCGAGAAAAAATGGAGATGTTGACATTGAAGATGGGTGGAAGGGATTTATATTTGTGTTTAAAGGAGTATATGATACAATAGTTTTCCTCCAAAAGGCCTAGTAGCTCATCGGATATAGTGATGGTAAATCTCTAATGAATTTGTTGTGGTTGATGTATATAAGAGGCCGATCACGGTCACTATTACAGACTCATATTTGAGTATACTAATTTTCATACATAGTCATGTATGGTTTTGTTGTGTTTGTCTTCTTTGGATTTTTTTTAAAGTTGGAATGGCGGAATCAGTTTTATCATCAAGAAGCATCATTGTTTACAATACAATATATAGGATTTTGTGACATCCAAAACCCTTAATCCATTGACTCGGATTAGATTACAGTATTATTTCTTAATCAGAATTAGAAAACCACGGGTCAAAACAACATGTGCCATGAAATTTCTAAAAGAAAAATTCTTTTGTTAAAAATTGCTAACATGGACATACAAAACCTGCTAATCTTAAGCATTGTGTAACATCCCCAAATAGATGGTCTAACCAAACTGGTCAATAAATTCTTAGAAACCTATTTTTCATTGAAAAACCACGCCAATGGGCATAATGGCTTCTCCTAGCACAATGATGGTACAATACCACTTATGATGGAGCTATGAAAACAACAACATATGAAGTTGTTTATGGCTGAAAACCCTTCTTAGTAACCTCCTATTTACTAAGCATCTCTAAGGTTTAGACAATGGATAATGCACTTCATAACAATGAAGGTGTTCTCTACACATTTAAACAAAATTTTCTTATAGCTCAATATAGAATGAAACCACAAGTAGATTAACATCTCTCCAAATTTTCTTTTGTAAAAGTGGATTAGGTGTTATTTTCCTACAACCTTATAAAAAACCGCCACGTAAAGAACATAACCCCCAATATTAACACCAAAATTCCATGGATTATATAAAATCATACAGTGTGTTTGAAAAAATTCCTATATCTTACCTCTTCTAGCACACTCAAAGTTTTTTCATACCTTTCCCATGTCTCACATGAAGAAGTTCATCGTATCATAGTGCAAGGGGTGCACTAAATTATCAAAAAAAATATGAAAAAGACTCCATTTGGTTATTATTCGTCATAGCGTTGAATATTAAACAATGTCAAGTGCACCAATACATGATTCAAGTATTAACATAGTGGAAATCAACATGATAATCAATCACAATTCTGTATCACTTTCCTCATCTCTAGCCTTGAAAAAAATGTTTCTTTTGAGGAGCGAGGTTATTTTCATGTCTTATCCCAGTCGTCATACTTTAAACTACTTAGGAGTGAATCAATTGATGTATGCAACCATCCACTTTGAATAATGTCCATTAGGCAATAGTTGATAGTTAATTAATATAAAAGGGTCCACTTTGTAAGGACAAATGGATAGTTGGTACCCAGTAATGATAGGTCAACAAGTATTTAGGGTTTTCTATTAATGATCTATTTAAACAATAAAAGGCTATGAAATGTTTGGTGTTATATTTTTCTATTTGGAGTTTTTCTTAGTGAAAGGTTTCAACACTTTAATAGGAAAGTAAAAAATATTTTATTTCTTCTAATTATCATAATACAAAGGTATAATTCATATATTTTTTCTTAATCAACATAATAAACCAGCAATTTCCTCAGTACTCAAAGAATTAAATAAGGTTTTTTTATAAATTTTGGGACCATTTAACTATTTATCTATGTAATTTTCCATCTGTCATCTTACTCTCGCAATAACCAGATGGTGCAATGGAAAATTTCCATCAACAAGTAAGAAACCACTAAATTAGAAGATTCCTCTTTGCACTCAAACATCTTTTTTTTCTTTTCTTGTGATATGAACATTAGGCTCATTCAAGTAGTAGTGTTGACTAGACTAGTGGAATATCATAGGAGGACTCCATTTTTTGGCTGGGGAACTTGTTACTAGGGTCAAGGACCTCAACATAGATTGAATGTGTTCCCTCACAGGAACCTAGCACTGGGGGCACTACGTGGCAATGAAAAATCAAATAGACGGGTGGGACACATTGCTCAAAATAAGCCGAAAATTTCCTCAATATTCAAAGAGTTAAATAATGTTGGGTTGTGTTATATTCTTTCCATGACTAGCCCACGTAGTTAAGCAGGGGGTTAGAGGGGGGGCGAAGCCCTCCCTTCATTGCACTAATTCCGTAGCAGAGGGATCATAGGGTTTTTGAGGGGTACAGGTAACCCCACTCTATGGGGTTCGGCGTAGTGCCCCGAAAATTTTTGGCTTTGGAGCCTATGTTATGTTGGGCAGAACCACCTATGGTTTGTGCATGGTTTTCTCACATGTCTTTGGATGCGTTGGTTTTTTGTCCATGGTTTTGGATGCGATAGTTTTTGGCCCATGGTATTGATGCTTTGGCATGTATAAATATGTATTATAACATTGAAAGGAACATAATGAAAAATCAACCTAGTAGTCTCGGTTTTAGGATCTAGGGGAAAATCTCTGTGTATATGTGTTTTATGTGTTATGCTCTCGCATTATTTATTTTCTGTGTTATAGAATTCATATGCAAGTAATTTCTGTATAGGGTTAAAACCTACATTTGGTATCAGAGATTTTTTGGCTTTAAGGGGACGCCTTTGTTGCTGAGGGGTTTCGCTTGGGCCTGTGGTATTCCCTGTTCAGTGGGAGATCTGCGAGATCGATTCTAGTGGTGAAACAAGATGGAGAGCAGTGGAAAGATAGTGATAGAGAAATTTAATGGTCAGAGTTTTTAGTTATGGAAACTCAAGATGGCAGATCTGTTGGTGGATAAAGATGAGTGGATTGTGGTAGATCCGGGTACTAAACCAACAGGAGTGTCCGATGAAGAATTGAAGAAGTTAGATCGAAAGGAAAAGAGCACAATACAATTGTGTGTCTTAGATTCACTATTGCTGAATGTATCAGGGGAAGCTATGGCTAAGGCTTTGTGGGACAAATTAGGGACTTTGTACCAATCTAAGTCTCTGGTGAATAAACGGTTCCTACGAAAAAAGTTGTATAACCTAAGGATGAAA
>APFE030014036.1:50384-124579 GCA_000404065.3 Pinus taeda | reverse complement strand
TGGAGAGTCTTCAATATCAAATTTTTTAATAATTTTTTTGTTATTCAAACTATTATTTTTTGAGTGTAAAATTTGACTAAAAGTTTATACTTGAAACATTTGAGGTGAGCTATGTTAGTTCTTAATAATATTATTTATATATTTCTTATTTTTAATTGTGTCCATAGGCATTCTATAATCCTTTCTTTGGGAGAGGTACTGCCACTGTATTCAAATTGTATATTATAATGTTTGTAAATTGATGTGTTAAATAATAATAATAATGTGGATTAAATTAGAAAAGTAATAAAAAAGTAAAGTAACATGAATTACTTTACTTTTTATTACATTTTTAAATGAACCCAAATTAGTTTTTGTTATTATTACTTTTTGTTCTAACACATCAATTTACAACCATTATAACATATAGTTTGAATATAGCATACATTTACATTCTACATTCATTCAATACAAAGTCTCCTACACAGACTATAGAGCACCTCTAGGTGTATTGAAAGAATGGTGGTTACTAAGATGACAAGGTACATTAGGGTTGGTGTAAGTGAATATTTGGATCACATAATATACTTTGATTAGAATGGTGCATATTAACTTGGACGAGAAGCTTTGGAGCACATAATGCAAGTTGGTTACAATGAGGTGCATTGTAGTTTTGGAATACTTAATGTGATTGTACACATAATTAATAAACACACCTACACTTGACTTCACTTTGATTAAATGATGTTACATATAAAAATAGGAATTGTTTTCTAAAGATAAAAAAACTAACTTGCACACATAATCACTTAGTTGAGATAATATCTCAACCACACACCAATATCGGAATACTAGTTTGAGGGAATCTCTCAACCAACCAACTAGGCCTAAACAACCTCATAGATAACAGAAATAGACTTATTAACACACATTGAGATGAGTAGAAATTACATATTCTAACACTCTCAATCATAACAAAGTCTACATCTAGTACAACCTGGTTTTTACAAATAAGATCATAATGTTTACATTCATATCAGTAAACAACCATCCACCGAAATGCATGGGTGCCAAGTCATTGCATTTAGCAGTCTACTAGGAACATGTTCCTTCACGTACATGGTCCATTCAACAAACATGTATTTATACCTATACCTCCCCGTTTATCATCATCATCTTGATTTTTACAACAATTCCTAGGGTTTTCTCGACTGACGCTCAACCATGCCTAGGGTCTTCCTAGTTGACCCTCCCTCAAGCGGTTTCTGGGTAACCACAAACCTACACTTTAAATTCATTTATGTGGTTATGAATTATGTACAATTACAAACTCCATTCATGGGGATATCACATACTATATCAACTCAAACATAACTCTATGGACTTGCTTATGAACATATTATGTTGAGTTTGCAATTACTCTTTACCTAAATTTTTCCACCATTCAATCTCAATTGTTTCTCCAACATCTGTTGTTATAGTGCCTTGGAAATCATTGTGTTTAGTTTTTCTTATCTTCCCTTGGGCTTTATTCACAATCAGAATTCTTCTTCTCTCTCTTGTGTCTGCATACAAGTGATTATTGATGTCCATATAAAAGGAAAACCATCTATTGAGGTACATGGGTACCATCTGTTGTACTCGCTAATTCTCTAGGAATCCTTTTCACCTACATGATTCATCAACCATGTTAAATTCTCTTTGACTTGGTCCCTTACCTTCTGAATCCATCCCACGTTTTAACTTCTTCAATTACACAGCAAGCGTAAATACATGTACACTACACCTACCACCCTTATACCTACCTAGTGGTTAATTCGACAACTTGATGTCTACCTACGATGGATAAACACTACATGTTTATCTCAATAGGGCTTACATCACACCTTGGGTTCAAATTGGACTAATAATTTAGGGTTTCAAGTGTAACCGGTCATGCACCCCATACATCACATATGTATCATTACAATAAATATTTACAATAACATAAATATTAACAATATTACTATGTGACAAGTATCTACCTAAAAATATAATCCACTTTACACTTCATCATAATGTATCACTTTCTAGTACACCTTTACCTACATCTTGGGCATCTTTGTCTTTGTCAAATAGGTCTGGAATTCCATGTTTAACTTGTCATTTGTTAGAGTTGTGAATTCAAACAAAATAACTATACTTATATTGAGTTAGCTTTGCTCAATAAAGCTCAATAATTTTACTCATCATTCCAAGACATGAAAAAAAACTTTTATATTACCAAAACATCAATTTTCTCCATATTTTCCCATAGGAAGCTTCATCAATTATAGCTTTAAAAAATTGATTGAAAACCAATCACACCACGTGGGATTTTGGACCTCATCTCAACAATGGGGATGTGGCCTGGACCAAGGCACTTTAGATTGCCCAAGCCATTTGAGTAGCTACTACCGACAAGTTTAAAGACTATGTTTGCCTTTGGATCTCTTCCTCTTGCGAAGAAAAGAGCTTGGGGAATCCTATATTTAACTAATGTTATATGTACATTAACCTAAAGCTACATCATATGTTAAAATGCATAAATCTGTAGGTTACTAATGTTATGATGCTATGTTAAAGTTATTAATTAGTTATAAAGATAAATGAATGATATACAATTTATACAGGAAATATAATACAACGAGAAAGGAAACCATAATGTTATGTAATTGGTTTGATGATAAAGAATGAGTTATATTTTCTTTCTACTATATATCACTAATGCATGTATAACTAATTTTAAAATTATAAAAGTGATTATGATTTTAATTTTTTTTATAAATCTTGATGTGAAATATAAAAGATAGAAACTACAATAATGCAAGTCTCTTATCTGTTAAACAAGAAAAACATAATCAAGAATTGTTTTCAAATCTCACAACAAGAATTAATTCGAATGCAGATGACTAAAACCATCTAACATTATCCTCGGTTGAGGCACGAAAACTAAATAACCATAACAATTCATGTAATATAATTAATCCTTCAACACTTAAATCCCAAAGTAGTTCTGTAGACAAATGATGAAAGATCATAAAAATGCATAAATTGTTACAGAGTAGGTATTAGTCATGTTCATGTGCAAACAACATACTCAAACAATCCAAATCCCTAAAAATAGCTCAGGGAAACTCAGACTCAAACAATGTAAAGATCATAATTATCCTCTAAGACATAGGTCTTGAAAGGTTAATTTAATATGATGTATATATATGAAAATAACTAACACAGAATAAGGAAATATGTAATGAGGTCATTGTTTATTCACAAATCACAGTCATGGAAAAACAACGTTATTTCTTCATAATATTTCAAGAGCAAGGCTATAGAAAATTCAAAAGATGTTAATTACGGCAACCATGGAAATTAAAATATAATGTATATATAAGTATTAATCAGTTGGAGTAGTTCAAACCAAAACACTTAGTTTAATAAGTTCCATGGTCACCAAATATTTTTGAGCATCTTTCCCCTCCCTTTTACTATCAAAACTAAGGGTTTATATACATGATGATAAGTCCGGAAATATTCTAAACTAAATCTTTAAAACTAAAATAGTGTTTTCAAAAAGATGATTCATTGTCATGACCTATCGGCTGAATTGCAATTGTTTGAAAGAAATTAAAATGTTTAACTAGCAGGGTATCCACGCATGATTTGTAACAACTGCATCATATCCATAATAACGTATTTAGTGCAAACTGAGACCAACATATGGTGAATGAGAATAACATGTTTACAAATTAAGGAGGTGGTATTAATAATCAATATTTACTATCGAAATAAGGCTTCTACAGAATCTTTGATTGTGTAGCGGCCTTTATAATTAGAAAGCTAAATCAAATATAAAACATACCTTCAAAATATTTGGTCCTGAAAAAATAGATAAATAACAAAAAATGGATCATGTGTATATGTTGTAATGACCACTTTGACATTAGGTGATTTAATGATTATATGAGTGTCCATTGATTATACTTTCTTCTCAGACCCTAAAGACTTCTGATCATTTTGATTATTCCTAAGTTGATTAAGCATTCTAAGCTGATTATTTTCCTATATGAGTTGTTTAATCTGTTGTTCAAGACGAGGTACCATAACCAAATATTGTTGATGTATAGACTTATTAGAGTCAGTATTTCTCTGGGGATGTTTATCATAGTTATTGTCACAATCCTGGATGTAATTACCTTTATTGATGAATATGGAGTTATCACGAGATTGAGATTTATTTTTCTTTAGCTCGACAGGAGATTTCATACACTGCAGGGGTGCGCTCTGTAAATGTGGATCCATCTAAACACACTGTAACCGTGATTGGGGTGAGCTCTGTAAATTGCAGTGGAGCTCAGAAAGTTGAGAAAGCATGTAGAGATAGTGAGCGTTCGGAATCCTACAGAGGAGAAAAAGGAAGTAGATAAGAAGGATGAGCCGGACGAGCTTCCCCGGTGCTGCCCAAAATGCGATGATAATGTGTATTATCCATGCTCTATAATGTAATTATGTAATGCAATAGTCTGAACAAGTCAATGAACTCACTGAAAATTTCCCGATCAAGTTATTTTTAATAATAATCTGATTGTGCAAGTAAAGCTTTTGGTTTCTTCGGTCTTTAAAATGTTTGAGTTTGGATGGATGGATGGATTATTTTATTTTTTAAGAAAATTTTTTTATTATAATATATTTTACTAATAATTAATTACATGCAAGTAAGCTTTTGGTTTCCATGGTTTTTAAAATGTTTGAGTTTGGATAGATTGGTTTATTTTAATGGTGTTTTTTAATTATGATATATTTTGGAGTTTTTTTGTTAGATAAATATTTTTGTCAAATTATGATTATTTGTTACTTAAAATGTGTTTTTGATTGTATATATTGATTCTGCATTCTAAAAAATTTATGGGTTATTAAGATTATGAAGAGTTGACAATTAAAAAGTTATAATTCCAATAAATTCATATTGATTTCTCTACAAGTTAAACCAAAAATGTCCCAAAAAATCTTTAAGGATTAATCACACAAATCACACTTGTTGGTTCCAAATAAATTTTGTCAACAAATGAATTTTGATGTCATTAAAATTTGATATAGATCAAAAAAGTCTTAATTCAATAAATAGATAATTGTTTTTTATATTATAAACAGATAAAATTTAAATTTTGAATTTCATTATTTATATAATATTTCATAACACAACCATTTTTACTTAAACTATACTTATAAACTATATTTTTCTATAAATTACAAAAAAAACCTAATTAATTAATTAATTTATATTTTCTAATTTCTGATTATGTGAAATCATGAATTAAACAAAAAGCTAAACATAATTCAAGCCTCAATGAAAAATTCAAGACTCAATGAAAAAAATTGGATATCCATTTACAACATTATGATATATCCCTCTGACGAATAATTTTTTTAATTAATGGTTTTTAATCAATGTAAAATATTTATGTTATTTTATTTAAAATGTTTTTTTTTTTTTTAAATCTAGCGAAATTAGTAATTAAGTTTGTTTTGTATTTTTCTATATGAGATCGGAATTCCAATCACTACTATTGTGATTTATAAATGTCTATATACACTTTTTCCATATAAACAAATAATTATGAGGAACATTTAAATCTAAAATCTTGTAAAACATAACACTTTATTATTCTTATTATTATTATTTTTATATGGTCCATCATGAAGAACAAGGTCCCTACTGGAGAAAATCTGATCAAAAGGGGGCAATATGGGCCCTATTGGTATTGCCTATGTAAAGACAGCACAATAACTGTGGATCACTTGTTCCTCTCATGCCCCATCACCACCGACCTCTGGAACTCCACTCTCTCACACATCCCTTCAACCTCCATCTGGAGGGGTCAGACCACTAGGGAGGTATGGGCCAACTAGTGGACATTTGCATCCCTGCAGAAAGCAAGGAACCTCCCCCTCCTCATTAGCTGGGAAATTTGGATAGCCAGGAAACGTATCATCTTTCAAGATTCCGTCCCCCACTAGTCATACATCATAACCAGAATCCTTGTCGACTTCAGCATTATACATGAGGGTGATGCTAACTCTCCTCCCAGAAATATCATCCCTGAGACCATTGATCAATCACAACCTTGGGCATATTTTGACGAATCGGCACAAGAGGCAGGATGTGGGGGAGAAGTTGTCCTATATATAACAAATTCCCATTACTATCATATACAAATGGGACTTGGAGGTGGCACAAACAACCTTTCAAGATTTCGTCCCCCATTGGCCATACATCATAGCGAGAATCCTTGTCGACTACAACATTATACCTAAGGATGATGCTAACTCTCCTCCCAAAAATATCATCCCTGAGATCATTAATCAATCACAACCTTGGGCATATTTTGACGGACCGGCACAAGAGACAGGATGTGGGGGAGGGGCTGTCCTATACATAACAAATTCTCATTACTATCATATACAAATGGGACTTGGAGGTGGCACAAACAATTATGCAGAACTCATAACAACAAAAAACCTCATTCAATTTGCATTTGAAAAACATTGTCGGAATCTTCAAGTTTTTGGTGACTCAAAAATTGTTTGCAATTGGATAAACAAATCTTCAACATGTCATGCTTACACATTGCGATACATATTGGATGAGATACATACAAATATAACATTTTTTTACAGTTTTGCATGTCATCATATCTACATGGAACGAAACACACTCGTTGATAAACTTTCCAAAGAGGCAGCGATCCGGCCACGCGACCTCTGGATGATTCAGGAGCAGAGAGAAGGGGAGCACTACCGGTACTACCACCGCCCATACATGGACCATGCAACACAGGCTCAACAGGAGCCTGATATTATCTGATATGTGACCTGTTATTTTTGTTTATACATAAACAGTGCATGTTACAAGAATACTCTATGCGTAGAGTAATTAAAATTTTGAGCTTTTTAAACATCACATATTTAAGGAACCATCTCCGTGTGTGGAGAACATATCTGCTTTTATTTTTTGACAGACACACATCCTTTTAAATCATGCATATGCGCCTAGTATCTACAACATGTAATTTTCCTTATATTAATGAAAATTATGATTTTTCCAAAGGAAAAAAATAACACTTTATTATTATAAGGATAGCCAATTAAATTGTCCTCATATACAATATCATATATTAATGTAAGAAATAATACTAAATATTTTTATTTTTATTTTTATTTTTAAAATAATTCTATGATATTTAATAATTTAAAATTACAATTTATTTTCTTAGTTCTTAATGAATCACGTTAATTATTTTCAAAACTAAATTATTATGATTCATTAATTTCCTCTCCTCTTTTAGCTTTTGTTATTTATATGTATACATCATATATTTTATTTCTGTCCATTTATTATTTTCTCATTTTGATTTATTAATTTTCATGCCACCTCCCCTCTTTAAATGGACCATTTCTATAATAATTAGTTGCCCCTGTTGATTTGGTCATTTAATTAATTTAATAATTTAATAATTTCAATTTCTTTTTCTTGGACCTATGTTTTATATTTTGGGTTTTTAATTAATTTGATAATTTCTTTTTCTCGGATTCATTGATTAGGATTTCTAATTAATTTATTTATTTTTCTAATGGTTACTTGACGATCTTATCTATTTAAAAGACTTTTCAATACTAGCTCAAACATTTTTTAGCTTTCTAATCTTTTATGATGGGTGGAGTGTCCGCCTCATACAGTTCTCTTTTGGAAAATACTATCAACATGAATAATTGTGGAAATCTCTAAATACATATAGATGAAGAATCTCCATAGTAAAATGTAGATAAATCTCCATAGTTAAGATTTTGTTTCATATTTTTTTTAGATGTATATATGTTTAACTTTATAATAATTATTTATATTATTTAATTATATAATAATAATTTAAAATAAAATTGTAAATATAGTTATTTTTTAAACAACTTTAATATATATTATGTAATAGTATTTTGATTTTTATTATAGATAATGATTATAAAACATTTACTAATCATCTAATTTATATAATTAGCTTAGTTAAATCATTATTCAATAAATAAATATATAATAAATAATATCAAATAAATAAATAAATTACTTATAAAAAATTCCAATTCATTATAGAGTATTAAAAATCTAATTTATTATGAGATATTACATCAAAATATATATATAATTCAAGAATTATAATATATCTTTAAAAATAATAATAATAATAATAATGCATAGTATAAAATTATTTAAATTTTAAATTAAAATTTACAAAAGTAAAATATTGTGCCATCTCTTATGAAATGATGTTACAATTTGGTATTGATATGAGAAAGGATTTTAAAAGTGAGGGAGCTCAAGATTTTTTTCCTTCCAAGGAGTGAAAGGAATAGTGATTGCGAACATCTAGGGCTTTCGCGAGTTGCAGACGGCGCTCCTCGTGGAGGGTCGCAGAGGAGGGAGAGCATCTCCCTCCTTCAAGGAAGTCCTGGCTAGCAGAGGTAAGAAACCTCTAGAAAGTACTAAAGGAACTTCGGGAGGAGGAAAAGAAACCATGGAAGAGGAGATAGCAGGAGGCAACACCGAAGGAATCAACGACCCAAAGGACAAGGAGGGAGAAGACAAAAAATAGGACACTAAAGACAAGAAACAAAAGGGACCTTGCAAACCCAAAGCTGATATCACTCCAAGAGTTGTTTTAAATGATCCTGCCCTGCAGGCATACAGGGATCATATGCAGACATATGCTATTATCTGTAAGTTCATGGGACTATGGCCCACTGAAAAAGCTTTACAGACTTGGATCAAATATCATTGGAAACCTTGAGGGAGCATAGACCTTCATCTTGGGTCAAAGGGTTTCTTTACGGTGGTGTTCACGAATATTGAAGATAAGGACAAAGTCTTTGAAGGTGGACCCTACTTCTTTGCGGCAGCTGGACTCTCCATGAGGCCATGGATCATGAATTTTGTCCAGGAGCAGGAAACTTTTACCTATGTACCGGTCTGGGTAAGACTTTATTCCTTACTTCTTGATTACTGGCAAAATGAATCGTTAATGGCCATAGGCAATATATTAGGTTGCTTTGTCAAAATTTCTGAAGCCACAAGAAGAGGCAAATACACTTCATTTGCTAGAATATGCGTGGAGATGGATCTATCAGGAGCCTTACCAGATGAAGTGATCCGGGAAGTCTTTGATGAAGAATGGGTGTAAACAGTAGACTACGAGCATATTCCCTTCAGATGTTGTAGATGCCATGAGCACGGGCATCTATTTAGAGACTGTCCACGAGAGAAAGTAGGAACAACAGCAAGGCAAATATAATGAAGGAAACGGACAGCTTTCAGAAAGTGGTCTATCGAGGAAAAGGAAGCAAGAAAGGAACAAAGCAAAATCAAGATGGACTTAAACGTAGCCAAAAAAAGTTCCAAGTTCTAGAGGAAGATGAAGAAACCACAAAGGAAGATCAAGCAACAGAAGGAAAGGCTGGAGAAAAGAGAACAGAAGATGAATGTGACCAAAATCAGAAAACTGGGTACCAGACAGAAACCATTATGAGTGAAACAGAACTTGAGATGGATCAGGAAATGACCCCGAGTGAGATGGACCTGGAATACCATGAGTTACAGGAGATACTTGACAAAGAAAACCTAGATCAGGAAGGGTTCTTGTTCCAAGGAACCACAGGAGGAGTGGATTCGGTACCCCAAGAAGAACTTAATAAAATACAACAGTTGTTTTTATGGAAAACACAATCTAATGCGTTGGGAAAAGGAAAGAATACAAATAAACCGGAAAATAGAGGAGTGAAGGCGCTAAGAGCAACCCCGGGACTAGCGACAAGAAACCCAGGTAAAAAAAGAGGCAGGAAAAAGCAAAATGAACTCTTGATGGAGTGTGGCAAGCTAATGATAGATTCAGGTAAGATGAAAGATCTTACTAGCTACTCCTTCGCAAATCTTTAATTATGAAGTTTATTTCTTGGAATATAAGAGGTCTAGGGAGTAAAAGAAAGCAAAGAATACTCAGTAATAGAATGAAACAAGAAATGCCGGACATTATCTTTATCCAAGAAACAAAAAGTTCCATTCAAAAAATCAACAAATCCACAGTAAATGGCTCAGTAGATTTGAGTTTCTAGAAGTTAAAGCAGAGGATACTGCGGGGGGAATCCTCACTCTTTGGAACCCTCACAAATTAAGTGTTATAGACGCTGAGGCTACCAGGAATTATCTATCATTTATCATTCAACCGGAAGGAGACAAGCACTACTATCTAGTAACCAATGTTTATGGTCCTCAAAGAATAGATGATAAACTCAAGTTCCTAGACTCACTGGAGAATCTCAGGGGTAGACATATAGGAATACCTTGGATCATAGGAGGGGACTTCAATATGATCAAATCTCTTTCTGAGAAAAAAGGAGGAATGAGGATCCTCAGTAAAGACTCATTAGAATTTCAAACCTTTATAGACAAGATGAACCTAGTAGAGGCTGAAATGAATATTGGCCTCTTTACTTGGAATAATAAAAAAGGTGGTGAATCTCAAGTAGCCTCTAAGTTAGATAGATTCCTGATCTCAGAGAATCTAATGCTGGCAAATAAGGAAATAATAGCTGAAGTTCTCCCCTTTGGAGGCTCAAATCACTGCCCGGTTCAAATGGAGATCAAAGGTATGGAAATTCTCAGAAACAGACCATTCAGGTTTGAAAATATCTGGCTCTCCCACCTAGATTTCTTCAACAATATCAAAAATTGGTGGACAGAATACTTACAGATTCAAGGAACAAGAATGTTTCTTCTGCATAAAAGATTAAATCATATCAAACTCAAGCTAAAAGATTGGAACAGAAATGAATTTGGCAATATTTTTGTAGAGAAAAAATCAATTGAAAATAAAATGAAGGAACTCAACCAAGCTCTAATCAAGGAAGGATTTGACAAAGACAAAAGCAATTAAGTGGATAAATATCAGCTTGAGTGGGACAATCTGTGCAAACAAGAGGAAGTCTTCTGGAAATAAAAATCTAGAGTCCAATGGCTAAAGGAAGGGGAGCATAATACGAAGTTTTTCACAGGTCCACTATGGCAAATAGAATGCATAACAGAATATCTTCAATCAAAAACAAAGAAGGGGATATTCTCACATCCCATGAGAATATTGAAGCGAAGTTAGTTCAGCACTTTGAAGCATTACTCAGGAAAATAATTTGTACAGAGAACAGTTTATTCGGGAGGTAACTAGAAATATACCAAAGATGGTATCCAGAGAGGATAATTTTAATCTAAACAGACTAGTTTCTAAAAAAGAGGTAGACATACCCTCAAAGAAATGCAGAATGGAAAAGCACCAGGCCCAGATGGGTTCAATGTGGATTTTTTCAAAGCATGTTGGAATATTGTTAAACCGGATACCTTGAATGTGGTGGAGGATTCCAGAGTGAACAGTACCATCTTGAAAGTGTTGAATACCTCCTTTATCTCCCTTATCCCTAAGCAACAGGATGCTCAAACTCCGGATAAGTTCAAACCCATCGCTCTGTGCAATGTGGTCTATAAAATTATATCCAAAGTAGTGGCAAATAGACTTAAGCCTTTACTTCCTACCCTAATCTCAGTGGAACAATCAGGATATGTGGAAGGCAGACAAATTTTAGACAACATCATTCAAGCTCATGAGGTAGTTCACTCGCTAAAAATCAAAAAGAAGGTCGGCATGATCATGCCATTAGATATATCCAAAGCTTATGACAAAGTAAACTGGACCTATATGAAAAGGGTTCTTAGTGCTTTTGGTTTTGATCATAAATGGGTCAGATGGGTAATGGCCCTAGTCACCTCCTCCAGCTTCTCTATTTTGGTAAATGGCTCTCCCTCTGAGATTTTCAGTCCTTTCAGAGGCCTCGGACAAGGAGACCCACTCTCTCATTTTCTTTTCATTTTCATGATGGAAGGACTTTGCAGGGCCATCAAGCAAGCTAAAGTTGCAAGCAAGATTAAAGGCCTTCTACTTTCTGAGAATGGTCAAGCTCTTACTCATCAACAATTTGTAGATGACATAATGCTTCAAGGAATCCCTACTGTCAAAGAAGCAACAACTTATAAAAATATTTTGAACGCTTTTTCCATGGCCATAGGTATGGAAGTAAACCTTTCTAAATCAAAAATCTTTTTCTTTAACACCAATTTGGCAATCCAAAGGAATATTTCTAGAATTCTTGGTTTTCAAAGGGATTCCCTTCCCTCAAAATATTTGTGTATCCCTCTAACAGATAAACCATTGCTCAAAATCATTTGGGAACCCTTGATGAATAAGTTGCAGTTCAAAGTCAGCAACTGGACCTTCAGATCTCTAAATCTTGCAAGCAGGTTGGTTCTCACTAAAGCTGTTCGGCAAGCCATCCCTATTTTTATGTTATCTGCCCTCCCAGCTCTGAAAGGATTCCTTCAACAACTGAGAAATATACAAAGAAAATTCCTTTGGGGAAAGGAAGAGAATAAGAAGAAATGGGCTTTAGTGTCTTGAGAGAAACTTTGTAGACCCAAAGACCATGGAGGGCTTGGCTTGGACGATCAAGAAATACTCAACAAGGCTTTAGGAGCCAAACTTTGGTGGCGTTGGGTTCATAATCCAGAGACTCTATGGGCTAATATCTGGAAAGAAAAATATGCCATATCCTGGAAAACTAACGATCTCATAAGAATGTCAGGGAACATTAAGGGCTCACACATCTGGAACAAAGCCTGGGAAAACAGAAGATTAGTTCAAGAAAATAGTTTCTGGGAAATTAGAGAAGGAAATCAAGCCCTCTTTTGGGAAGATAAATGGCAACATGAACCAATATTGTTAAAAGAGAACTTCCTCGAGCTTAAACAAGAGACAGATTCACAAGGCTTAATTAAAGTCATGGACTTCTGGGATAACACTCAACCAATGGGGAAATGGAGAATTTGGAAGAATATTGATTGCAGAAATAATATCCTCTTGAAAATTAAAGCAGGAGAGCTAAAAAAAATGGTGGAACAAAGGAAGATCTTAGTTTCTGAAGGGCAAGACCAACTAAGATGGGGCAAGAATCAAGAGGGCACCTTTAGTCTCAAAGAAGCCAAAGGCATTCTCCTGGAGCTGAATCCTCAAGTTTTGGATAAAATCTGGCAGAAAATTTGGAGGCACCAGGGGTGGATGAAAATCAAACTCTTCATGTGGTTGGTTTACCACAGGAAAATACTGACTTGGGACAACATTAGGAAGAGAGGTGTTCTAGGGCCTTCTAGATGCCCTCTCTGTGGAGAGCAAGAAGAAACAATGGAACATCTTCTTAACAACTGTTATTTCACCTCCTGGTTATGGGACTATTTGCTAAAAAATTTCAACAAACTAACAGGGATAGAGGAAGCATCTTCAAGACCCTCATTAGTTGGAGGGGAAATTTCTTAGAGCATGAAATTCTCAACTTAGCATCGACCCTTACACCAAGCTTTATTATATGGAATGTATGGAAGGAGAGGAATAAAAGAATATTCAAGGAGGAGAAAAATCCCCCACATCTACTGTTTGAGACGATTTTGAAACAACTTAAGGAGACTGTAGGCTCCACAGTTTGCAGCCACCATATTAATCCTCCCTCGGATCTAGAAAGTAATATTTTCAAACAAATAGGGTTGCAGGAACTTTCTCCTCAAGGTCTTAATAGAAAGGTTACAGTAAGGGAGAGGGAGCAGGATTTATGGCATCCTCACCCGGCTGGATATCTAAAATTCAACATTGATGGGGCGACTAAAGGAAATCTGGGAATGGTTGGGTATGGGAGAGTACTCAGGGATGCCAAAGGAAGTATTATCTTCATTTTCCATTGTCATCTCGGTACAGCTACCAATAACATGGTTGAACTCATGGCTTTGGAGCAATGTCTAGATTTTCTAAGTCAGGAGAATTGCTGCAATGTGATTATGGAAGCATATTCAGAGATAGTTATTAACTCAGTGAAAAGAATTAATAATGGATCAGCGCCGGAGAAAGTATCCAAACACTGGAAGTTAATCAGGGTTTTCCAGAGAATTCAGAATCGCCTACATAACTTGCGCATGGTCACCTTCCAACATGTTCGCAAAAAGGCCAACAAGCTGGCTAACCTATTAGCCAATCAGGGGGTCAGCAATACAGATGTCAATGTTTCAATAGGATGGCAGGAGTTGAGAAAAAGAAGTTTAAAAACTCTTTGCATTGAAAAAGAGGAGGAAGACATTAGAGTCTTCAGGCATAGAGTTCTAGAAGCAAGCCCTTAATTTCGAGGCCTTCACATGTGTTTTTAGAATCAAGCTTACAGGTCCTTGAAGAAGGGTCAATCACCGAAGAGTGATAGATACCTAAGTAGTAGTAAGAGTGTTAGCATTGATCTCCAGGGAATGCATGTTCAGGCTAGAAAGACAAGCAAACTTGGTAGGGATTTCATCGGTAGCCAGACTCAACTTTCTTTTGGGTCTTGGAGAGAAAAACTGCTTCCTAAGCGGTTTTTTGATGATCGCACAGCTTTGAAAGGGAAAGTGGTTTTAGAGAATTTATAGCGAACCTATACATCTTCCCACACGTGGGAGAGGGAGAATTGGAAAACCACCCTTTTCGTGCATTAAAGTATGGTTAATTCGGGCGATGCGATATCCTGGACAGCCATTGGATTTCGCGGTTGGTTCAACGGTCTAGATCAGTCGAGCAGTTTTGAAGAGCGACAAGTCAAACCTAGGTCGGTTTGGCTGGGCGTTACCTTCCAGTTCTACTGGTTTAGGGGTCAGAATACAAGGCTCCATTCAAAGATTCTTGTCAAGGGTCTGTTGGGAGGAAGACCTTGCAGGCTTAACGATTTCTTGGATCCAGTTTTCCATTTTTCTTCTAAGCAACTTGGGCGGGAAGGACGGCTTAAAGAGATTTTAGGCGGTCCTTATGTACGATGTTTCAATAGTGGAGATCGGGGCTTCTGCATCCTAATTTCTATGGTCGGGTGAATTTCCAGCCGATTGAGCGATTTTCACGAGTTCGCACTGCTTTCCAACAGAAAGTGGTTTTGGAGCATGGGTAGCGATTCCATTTAAAGTGTGACACGTGGTGGATGGTCGGTTTCGAAAACCACCCCCATCGCGCCTTAAAGGTCGACACCTCCAGATGTGTGATATTAAGCACAACCATTCATCTATACAAAGCCATCCGACGGTCATGATGGATCGAGCAGTTTAGTGGAGCGGGAGGTTAAATACCTTGCTTCTTTCAGAAGGATTTTGTATTTATGTCATCAGATTAAAAGAGGATTTTGAACGGTGGCGATCTTAGAGACTAGACATTGGGTAGTTTTCGCGGGTTTTTGTGGTTGGCTCATGTGCCCAAATATTCCCGTTTCCCCTTTTTGTAAGAAACTAAAAGAGTTTGGAGTGTCTTTATCTAGAGGGCAACGTTTTGGTTGACCCTAGTCCAGAAAGGGTGGTGAATGTTTGTATATATTGTAAATTGCTTACTTAAATGAAATAAAAAAGTTGTTTCTTGCTTTAGCAAAAACAAAAAAAAAAAATATTACAATTTGGTATTAAAATATCATGATTATCAACATTTACTAATTATTTATTTTATATAATACTTCAATTAAATCAATAAATAAATTATATAAAAATATATTAAATAAATAAATTACCTTCAAAATTCCAATTTATTAAGAATATTAAAATATTAATTATTATGAAAGTATACAATCCAAAATAATATATAAATTCATCAAATATATATATCTTTAAAAATGGACGTATTAAAAAATCTAATTTATTCATGAACATATTACTCAAAACATATATAAATCATGAATTATAATGATAGCTTTAAAATGAATAATAACGCATAACAAACTTTATTTAATTTTAAATTAAAATTTACCACAAAATAAAATATTGTTCGTTCTGTATAAATGCATGTACAATTTGGTATTAAAATGATAGTACTTCTTTTTACACATTCTTTTGATGAATTCCTTTTATAGTTTCATGGAAATGAGAAATAATAAATTTTTTCCAAATATCAAATATATACTATTTATTTCGTTAATTTAAATATAAAAATAATTAATAAAATTAATTAACATTTTAATATATAATATATATATTAACAGATAGTATTATGTTTTTAAAAATTACTAATTGAAGGTTAAATAAATTTTATAGTTTTATAATGTTTTATACTATTTTTTGTTTAATATAGTTTGATTTTAATCTAGATCCTATTAAGAGTTTTCAAAAGCAATCATTTTAATAAATTTTTTGTTATTTAAATTTTTTTGTGTAAAAATTTGACTAAAAGTTTATACTTAAAATATTTGAGGTGAGTTATGCTAGTTCTTAATAATATTATTTATATATTTCTTATTTTTAATTGTGCCCATAGGCATTCTACAATCTTTCTTTTGGGAGATGTACTGCCGTTATATTCAAATTATGTATTGTAATGTTTGTAAATTGATGTGTTAAATAATAATAATGTGGATTCAATTAGAAAAGTAATAAAAAAGTAAAGTAACATGAATTACTTTACTCTTTATTACATTATTAATTGACCCTGTTATCACTCAGGTTGTTCCCTGCTTCCTTTAGGGAATACGGCCAAGGTAACCACTAACCAGTCTTTTAGCTGCAGGTCCTAGCCTACCTGCAACCAGAGAGGGCTCTCTCTTTGCAATTTAGCTTTGTTTTGAAGTGTTTTAGGCTAGTTATGATGAACAGGGTTTGGTTTTAAGTTTGTTGGATGGTGATCTCAGACAGAGCTGGGTTGCAAGTATATAACTGTTTTTTCCATTGGGCAATGGAGTCACTGAACATGTAATCGTTGAAAGAGTTTCTTGGTGAAAAGGTAGTACCACAGAGCAGGATAGGCAAGCTAGGAACAACTTTCAAATCTGGAAATGATGGAATGAAGTCAGGGGATGAAAGGCAATCAAGAATCTTTCATTATACTGACAGAGGGAAAGTGTATGAATATTGTGCAGGAGCAATTAAGAATTCCTAAACAGTATTCAAAATGAGAGAACTAGTGCAAACATGAGCAGTTAAGAATTAATATTCATGACTAATCTTGAAGAAAACATAATTAATAGCAGAGATTGAACATAAGGTGCATACAAACAAATCGTATGCTATTATTCTTCTCTGTTACCAAGATCATGAAACATAGATGAGATTTACGAAAATAGAGAACATAAAACACAGTTTAGTATAACTTATTGTTCCATAGCATGACACAGGAATTCTGTAGCAAGTCCCAGAACATCCAATCCACCTTCAGATCATTCAGACACAGTGAACTTCAACGGCCATTTGTATTAATACAGTCTGATATGTTACAGTGCAGATCAGAAAGAAGAAATCATCAACCCTCAATACATCTCTTTTACAAGTATATATAGGAGTTTTACAAAACATCCCATAGGGAAATATCTGGACATCAATGTATCCATCTACTCTGACATAATCAATAACTGTAGAATTGAGACTTCTGTGATTAGTCATAGTTTTAAAGAGAGCTTCAGCGTAAATCACATAAGAAAGAATTTGGTCGACGCGTTTCGAACCAACCAATGTGGTTCATCATCAGGACGAGTTGAAGATACAGATCCAGATCAGCGTGTTAAATAGTCTAAGCAGAGACTCCAACGGCTAAAACCATCTAACGGCTACTTTTTCACTCAAGAGCCCCAGTCAAACTTCATCTAACCGATTTAATATTAAAATACCATTATATTCACGGAGCTGGGTTAACCCTGTGAACAAAGGTTAATCTGTTAAAAATAATTCATTTATTTAATATAAAATATTGCTCTATTATATATAAAAATGTATAAATATATATAAAAATGTGTAAAAATATATATATGTCAATATTTATTTAAATGATTCATTCATTAAATATATCCACATATATATGTATAATCCAATAATTTATTATTATACCTAATTTTATTTTAAAAACCCTAATTTTATTATTGTCATAATTGTGTTTAGTATTATTTATAATTAATATGTAGTTAATTTTATAGAAAAAGGTTAAATTAGGTCAATTACAAATTAATTTATTAATTTATTAAAATATTAATTATTAATATTATATGTGTAAAAATATATATAATTAATAATATTAAAAATGTAATTAATTAATTAATTTATTAATATATATATGCCCTAAATAAAAACTTAGGTTGGTTATACATAATAATTTTATAGAAAAAAGGTTAAATTATGTCAATTAAAGATTAATTTATTAATTCACTACAATAATGTTATATATTAATTATTAATATAATATGTATGAAATAATAATATATATAATTAATAATATTAAAAATAAATAATTTATTAATATATTAATATATAAGTGTCCTAAAAATACTAGGTTGCGTAATTATGTATGGGACTATAAATATTAATAGTATTAAATGCTTATAAATTAAACTTATAATGATTGGGGTAGATCTTTCCTATTAATATAAGAAGTAATTCATTATATATTATTAATAATAAAACCTAAAAAGAAGTATTGAATTGACCTTAGATTAATATTGTTATTAATAATATGAATAATTTACGCTCGATAGTAATGAATTCTACATAAAAAGAGAAGATGCCTACGAAGAGGATAATCATACAAAGAGACCGGGGGACACGACGACCAAATTCTTTCTTATATAATCAATAACTATTTGTGGAAAAATTGCGCAGCAATAACTGAGGAATTAAAAGCTCTTTACTCGTTGTGGCAGGTGTCCTGTGTGCTGTTGACCTTTTGACTCTAGCTGTCGATGGGTGACCGCTTCCTTAATATGTTGTGTTATTGTGTTGTCCTGTGACACCTGTTCTGCGCTTTTGAATATTAGCGCGAATTTCACCAACTGTTAATTTGAATGTTCTGGTAGCTGAGCCATATAATGCAATTTGCTCATGCAGACAATAAATGAGAAGACAATCAAACTACTTTAAAATCTAAAGCAGACTTTGCCACCAATCCTCAGTTGGCAATTGATGTTTTCTTAACTTGTATAATGTTTCATCAGCTTCAGTGTAGGTATAATAATTCGGCCAAACTGGAAAAAGGTGTCCTACCTCATGCTCTATGTAAAACAAATCCTCCAGTTTGTCATATAAACTCTGCCCTGTGGGAGGGACTACTTCTTCTGTACTGCTAGATGATGTTGTGATTTGATTTTGTATTAAGGTACTCAGCCTGTTTGCATATTGTTCCTGTTTTAGTAGCCTTCCAGCACTAGTAACCAGGCTGGGTAAACCTTTGGCTTGCAAATTTGCAAGTCTCTGTCTAAAAGCATTTACCTTTATCTGCATCTCTTGGCACTTTCTTTCTATGGTTTGGACAAAATTCCTCATCGTCAGCACCTTTTTAATTCTCACAACAGTTTCTGTCCTGTTCTGTATGTTCAGTGCTATCATCTGGTCACCAGTACGAGTATTCAAAAATTGAATCAATCGAGTGGCTTGCTCAGGCTTATCTGCTAGTAATGTTCTGGCTTTATGAGTTTCATGCTGAGCCACAACCATCAATTCTATTTGGTCAAAAATGATTTGTATTCTTGTCCATTATTCAGCAAGAGATTGGCCAATTTTATTCCACAAAATTGTTTTTATCTCAGTCAAGGTTCTATGGAGAGTGAGGTCTTTCTCCAAGGCCTTTATCTTATTTTCCAGGGCCTTTACTTCCCTGGTTTTCTCAGCAACTTTCATCTTTGACTTATCATAACTAGCCTCAATCTTGGCTAGCTTTTCTTTGGTTTCCTTCATCTCTGTCATTTGCAATTCAAGAGCCTTAATCTCTTTTATCATGGCCTCCATGCTCAAGCTGGCCTCTTGTACTACTACTGTTGTTGGATCTGTTGAAGTCGATGCACCTACTGCTGAAGTTGAACCTGGGGGAGGTGTTGTTGTAGTAACTGTTGTTGGAGGAGCTGTAATTATTGAAGTTGTTTGGGATGATTGAGGGGCTAACTCTGGTTGTTTCCCTCGTTGAGCTTCCTCCAATGCTTTCTCTGTTTCCATTATCCTTTGATTCATCCTCATAAGTAGGCTTACCACATCCTCTACTTCCTGTTGTTGTGCTACTTCTGTAGTTTGAGGATGTATGGTGACTGGCAGCTTCATTTGTTTTCAATGCTGCTATGTCTTCCTCCTTTTTTCTATTCAAGTCTTGGGTGCCTTTGGGATCTTTGGGATCATGTCCCAACTCTATGATGATCTCCTCCAAGGATTTTATCCTATTATCCTTGGCCAATGATGATGCCTTTTCGAGCTCTAACTGGGCAGAAGTATTGTATAGAGAGTTCTGCAATCTATGGGCCAAAAGAGCCTTGTCTACCAATGTAGAATACACCATTTCTCCCATCTGCTTATTTAACTCAATCTGGTCCAAAGGATGTATATCTTTTGCCAGGACCTCCAGATTGGACCTAAAGAGGGTGCTTTAGACTAGTTCAATTCAACACTTTGAACAATTTCTTGAAGTTTTCTGTGGGTGAAAAGGACGCAGAGAGTGTTATATTGGCACGTTTACAGAGGGAAAGAGCGCAAATTTGCAGGTTTATTGTGAATTACCAGCTTAAATGGTGTATGCAGGTCAGTGGGCAGTCGGTAGGAACTTGATTGGAAGAAATCACAGGTTCATTCGGCAACTTATAAGAAGAGAAGTATAAAAAACAGGGGTTTCGGGCCAAAATGCAGATAAATACCTGTTTCCAGGGTGTCGAGGGTGTTTAACAGGTACAGGTTGAGCTGTGGAGACGAACTACAGTGTCGAATTTGCAGGTTTGATGGCCAATATAGCTATGGAAGCAATTCAATAGTGTAAGCGCATGCACGTCGTTTGCGGGTGCAAAATAGAAAATGGACGAAAAATGGTCGTTTTCACGACTTTTAACCAAATTTTGGAAATTTGGCGCTTTTTGGTGCTTTCCTTGGATGACGTCATCATGACGTATTTTTTGTCGGGTAGCGGGTACGGAAGATGACATGGAGGGTGACGTAGATGATGATGTCATCATGACACAGTGGCAGGGTGATGACGTCAGCGGGTGACATGGTGCAGGTACAGTGCAGTGGCAGGTGATGTGGCGGCATCGTCATGTAGTGACGTAGGCAAGCGGGGAGGGCGATAAGCGGTTTGCGTCAGACCGCTTTTGGTACAGGAGTGGTATGTGTCAGGGACGGCCCGATGCAATAGGAGGCTGATAGCTGTCCCGGTGTACGACGGTGAAACCGTTGACCATCGGGTACTATCGTACCGCTACGAAGGGGCGCCCGATATGCATGCGGACCGTCGGATCTAGGAGAGCTGATCCTACGGTGGACGGGAGGGCAAAGCGATCGGGGTTTAGCAGAACAGCGCGCCCGATAAACGTTAATTTTTCACGGCTGCGGGTGGGTTTTAGACTTTAAGTTAAGGATTAATGTGTTTCGGCATGGGACTGTGGTTATTCATTTAACCAAGTATTAAACGAAATCCATAATAAAATGTATGCGCGGGGTAAGGTATAGTTCCATGTGCGGGGGGGATTTAATATGGTTATTTATTTAACCAGAAGTTAAATAAATCCCAAGGGTAACGAACGCGGAGGGGCTAACAATGGGTCCCAAATGGACCTAATGTTTCCCGACTTTTAGTATTTGGCTATAGTTTCCATGGGGAGGAATATTTAGTGTTTTTTGGGGTTTTTATATAGTTTCTTGTAGAATAGGGGTGGGGAAATGATTCAGGGAGCTAAATAATAGGGTTAGATGTTAATATGAGTTCTATGGAATGAAAAGGAAGGGATGCACGCTAAGTTTATAGAATGGAAACTTGAGCATAGAGAAATGAATAGATTGTGGAGAAATCAACTTTACACAAGAAATGTGGCTTCTTTTCACTAAGTCAACTCAGATGTCAACTTGGTTTTTTAATAAGAATGGAGTGAAACTAGACTATTTGGGCAAATCCCAAGGTCCTTGAGGGGATGTTAGTGAATGATTTCTGGGAAATGAAAAGGGGAAGTTAGACATGCTTTCCTGTTGTACCATCAAATAACTGCCATGGTAGGAATACCATAAACGAGATGAGTCCTTGTTGACAAGATAAAAAGTAATGATAACCTTGTTTCTGCAACCTCAAACTACCTACCTAGCCTAATACACCTAACATTTTTTCTTCCTTTGCATTGGGTGCACTTGAACTGGCAAGCCCTGATTGTCCTCTTTTTCTTTTGACTGTCCTCCTATCTAACTGTACCCTTATTTCTTCCAAGGGCCCAGATTAAGTAGTTGGGCTCCTTAAATTCTCTACCTAGCTACTCACCTGCCAAGCTTGAACTGTTTGGACAGATACTCTTTCTCTATTCTACAACAACAATTCAAACATGGCATGGTCTAGATTAAACTGTTGGGCCATCCATCAAATGTAATAAGCAGCAGTATCTCCACATGGTGAATTTTTTATATAAGATAGCAATGGCATTTTGACTGGCCACTTTCTTGGTATTTGGTTTGGTGTTCATTTTCACTATTTTTTCTGATCAATTGATTTTCTTGCCTTTTGATTATTCTTTTAAGGCATACCCTCTTTTCATCTTTTAATCTTCTTTGTCTGTATACAAAATATGGAACCTCTGCAGCATGCAGGGATGAACATATTTAGCACTTCCACTGTCAATCATGAAAAATGAAACCTATTGGTATAGGAACCTAACAGTGGCTCCACTTGGGAATGGCTTTTCCTGGTGAAAAGCCAAGAATAGCAGGTCAGATTGCCTTATTTTTCAATTCTTGTTGTATTGTGAAACTTTCTTGTCTTGGAGACCTTTGATCTGAATCTTTGTAACCTAGTATGCAGTACCTTTGTAAGCTGATCTGTGTGAAATTGCAGCTCTGCTTCTTGCTGGTTTCTCTGAGTACTTATCATTATCTTCATACTTCCCAAGTCCTTTTGTTGATTTCTCATGGTGGATTCAAAATATACACCAAAAGGTGATGTAGTTCCCTGATTTTCTTCAAAATTTGCTGCATTTGGTTCCCTATCTAACTGCTGTAAATAAAAATGTTGAAAATACACATATTTATGTAAAATATGTAGTTGTGTTATGCTCATCCAAGGGGATCAAAATAATGTTTGAGCATTCTCCCATTGACTGGGCCTTCTTCAGTATCTGTGCCATTCACACTCTTGAGGAAATAAGTGTTGTTACCTTGTACAGCTTGAATCACAAATGGTCCTTTCCAAAGAAAATCAAATTTTCTATGTTTCCCTTTATCTTCCCTCCTGGAGTCCCATTTCAGCACTTTGTCTCCTATGAAAAAGTCTTCATCTTTTGTTATTTTATCAAAGATCTTCTTAAGTTTATCTTGTAGTATCTGAGTTCTGTGATATACTTCTTCTCTTGTTTTCTGCAAGTGTATAGTTTGATTGATCCTTCTCTGAATCTCATTAGGCTCTGCTTGTATTTCTTGCAGCAAATTGATCACAGGGATTCCTAAAGAAGAGGGGAATCTTGCCTCCATTCCATAAATCAACTCGTATTGGCTTGTTCCAATGGATCTTTTGGTGGTCAACCTATCTGCCCATAGTGCATTGACAAGTTTTTTGTGCCAATTCTTTTTATTCTCTTCTAGGATCGTTTTGATGATGTTGATGAGGCTTTTGTTGGAGGATTCAGCTAGACCATTACCTTGAGGGTAATAGGTGGTGGAGTGACCTAGGGTAATATGGTATTTGTGACAAAAACTTATCATTCTTTTGGACTTAAAGGCAGCTGCATTGTCTGTAATGAACTTTTCTGGACAGCCAAATCTGGATAGAATATTGGTCTCTAAGAATTGTATGATGATTGAGTCATTGGCTTGCCTACAAGGGATGGCCTCTATCCACTTGGTAAAGTAATCTGTGGCTGTCAAAATCCATCTATGTTGGCCAGAAGATGAAGGGTGAATTTCCCCAATGAAGTCTAAACCCCATTGTTGAAATGGTCTTTCAGTTGTAATATGCTTGAGGGGTAGGGGTAGCAGCTTTTTCTTGCCTTCAAAGATTTGGCATTTATGGCAAGACATTACAAATTTTTTCACATCAGCAAACAGGGAGGGCCAATAAAATCCAGCCCTTAGGATTTTATCAGTTGTTGATTTCCAATATAAGTGTCCTCCACAATCTCTTGCATGAAATTCCTTGAGGACTTTGTCAGTTTCATCCAAAGTTAGGCAATTAAGCAAAATACCTTCCTGATTTTTCCAAAACAACACATTATCTAAGATGCAAAACCTTGAAGCTTTCATTTTCAAGGATCTCTTTTTGGTTCTGGATAACCCTGGAGGAGCTTGCAGGTTTAACAATACAAAACATATGTCAGTGTACCAAGGTGATTGTAAGAAGGCTTGATTGATCTGTGGAGTCGCCATCTCTTGCTCGTTATCCAGTTCATTGATGTCTAGGGCTTGAAATTTGGTTTCAGTCATTAGTTTAGCTAGCCCTTGTCCTTTTATGAGTTTTGTTGGCTTTATCTCAATGTCATATTCTAAAATGTTGGCTATCCATTTACCTCTTTTGCATTCAATTCCTTCTTGAGTAAGAATGTCTTTAACCATCGCATTAGGAACATAGGCAATTATGTGAGAGTACAAAATGTAGACTCTGAAATCTTTGATGGCTTTTACTAGGGCATATGCTTGTTTTTCCATGATTTGATATTTTAAGGGAGCATCTCTAAGTGCTTTGCTGAAAAAAGCAATGGGTTTCTCATGTCCTGAATCATCTTTTTGCAATAGGACAGCAGCAATTGTGTGCTCAGAGGCAAAGGAAAAGATCATAAAATCTTTATCAAACCTAGGACTTGTAAGGACAGGAGTTTTTGTTAAAGCTATCATGATTTCCTCAAAGGCTTGCTTGGCTTCTATTGTCCATTTGACTTTAGAATCCTTCTTGAGCATATTATTCAGTAATCTTATCAGCTCGGCCAAGTTGGGAATGAATCTTCTCAGGAAATTGATCTTGCCTAAAAAAGCTTGTAATTCTTTGATGTTTCTTGGATGCGGGACTTGGAGGATAGCTTGAATTCTGTCTTGGTCAATTCTTATTCCATCTTTTGAAATTATGTGACCTAGGAGTTTGCCCTCCTCTAGGCCAAACAGTGATTTCTTTGGGTTTAAGGATATGCCATATTTTCTGCAAATTAGGAACACTTGTCTTAGACGTTTTAAATGTTCTTGACCTGATTTTGAGAACGCAGTAAGGTCATCAAGGTATATGACTAAAAAATCATGGATTTCCTTGACAAAGGCTATGTCCATTTCCCTCTGAAATGTGGCTCCTGCATTCTTGAGTCCAAAAGGCATTTTGACATATTTAAAAGTTCCCCAGGGTGTTGTAAAGGTTGTTTTGTCTTGATCATCTGGGTGAACTAAAATCTGATTGAATCCTGAGAAGCCATCTAGCAATGAAATCCTTGAAGCTCATACTACCCTTTGTAGGATATGATCCATTTTTGGTAAGGGGTAGTGGTCTTTGAGAGAGACTTTATTCAAATTTCTCAAGTCAACACAAAGTCTTACCTCTCCAGTTTTCTTTCTAGTAGGTACTAGATTTGAAATCCATTCAGAAAATCTGATAGGTGCAATGATTCCGGCTTCAAACATTCGTTTAACTTATTTTTCCATCAGGGGAACGAGGACTGGATTAATCCTCCTCAGCTTTTGTTTAAAATGTTTCTGATTTTCTTTCAAGGGTATAGTATGTTGGATGACTGAAGTATCATAGGACTTGATATCCTCATAGCTCCAAGCAAACACATCTTGGAACTCTTTAAACAACTCAATGTATTTCAGTTTTTTGTCAGGAGGTAATGTTTTAGAAAGTTTTATCATTTTAGGATTTTCTATCGTCCCAATGTTACATTCCTCAATTTCTGCATTTAAGGGCTGCATTTTTGGCTTTCTAGGAATGCCATTTGAGTCAAAAATATCTTCTAAGGGAGTTAAAACTGTAGGCAGGAAATTATCCTTTAGTTCGATTACTTCATATTCTTCCTCAATCATTTCACCACAATCTGTTTGTTTTAGTTTTTGTAAGTTTGTACAGTCAAAGGTTGTTGGATGCAAAATCCGGTTTGCTATTTCAGCTGATATACCTTGCTCAACTTTGTCAACTTGATGTTGATCATCAATAGTGCTTGTGTCTATGTTTATATTTGAGAATTCCTCTTTCAATGTCAAGAAATTATTTATTTGGGTATTATTCTCAAATACTTGCCAATTTTTTACATTATCTGGGATAGCAGGTCTGTGTTTGATCTCAGCAATGAAGTGATCATTGGGCTCACAAGGAAGTTTACAAGTGCTGGCAAAGGTTGCCAAACTATGGGCATGTAGGTTATGACTTCTTGGAATTTTGGTGAGCTGAAATTCTAAGAAGCTGTTAAGTAATTCAGTTGTTGCTCCCCTGTAAGACCTTAGCCTGATATCATTTGTAACAAAATTTCCCTTCATCTGTTGTATAATCAAATCTGAGTCCCCTAGAATTGAAATCTTGGTTGCCCCTAGACTTCTAATTTGTTTGAGACCCAATAGAAGGGCTTCATATTCAGCCATGTTGTTTGTGCATCTGAAATTTAGCCTATATGCATGACCTTGAGCATGGTCATTCTGCATGTTGTGTATCCAAACGCCTGCCCCTGCTCCTAACTTTTTTACTGACCCATCAAACTCTAAGTACCATAAGATTTCATGATTATGGCTAGCCTTAATAGTTTTGCAAGCTTGTTCAGTAGGTAGGTTTGGCTTTTATAACTCATGTGATATGTCATTTAGTTTTGTAGTATCAATTACACCAAAACCTTTTTGATCTAGGGTACTAGATTGTTCATTCATGCTTTCTGTTTGTGTTTTTTTCAGGAGTTTGACATCAGCTTTGGGACACATGTTGGCATTGTATAAGATAAATGAATCCATGTCTGAGTGAATGGAATAGATGGGGAAGTTTTGGGGCTTTTCTTGACTGCTAACCACATATTTCATCAATGTCTCTCGGTATAATCTCTTTGGCTGGCCAAAGACTGAAATTGTGGCATAGGACATGTCTAGCTGCAAAGATCCTTGGAGTTTGGCACCCCAAGATCTAGACAAAAGCATACCATACTTAGGTGGAATGTCAGCTACCACCACATCCATCAAGATTGTCTTAGCTGGATATTGGACTAAAGAAACACAAAGATCTTTGATTAGGCCTAGGCACCTGACCTGACTGGAATCAAATGAAAACAAGTCCTTACAGGGTCTGGTGATGTCTAGATCTAGCTTTTCCATCACAGATTTAGGCATTAGATTATGGGAAGCACCTGAGTCAAACATTGCATTATGTAATACTTTGTCATGAATGTTTAAGCTCACATAGAATGGGGGAACTCCTCCATATACTGATTTACCATTGACTTTTAGACCAAAAATCAGTTCTGGTTGATCATCCAAAACATTGACTGCATCCCTATTCTCTGATATTTGCAATGACCTATTGATTTGTTGTCTATAAACTTCATGTTTGGCCAATTCAGAGAGGGGAATGGCAATTTTCAGCTTGCCAATTTCTATTTCTAAGTTAAAAGGTTTTTCTATCTGATTCTTTACGTTTAAGGCAGCAAGCTTCTCTTTTTCAGCTGAGCTTTCTTTGACTTTCTCTCGGTTATGGGTACTGTTATCAGGTACATCTGATTTGTCATTATTTTCTGGAGGGTTATTCAAATCTTCTGTTGGAGAATGGGATGTGAATGAATGGTTTCTCGTAGGCTGTAAGTCTGATATATCCTCCACAGTGACTTCCTTTTGTTGGGTTTTCTCAGAGGATTCTGTTGAGACAGCTTTATCCTTTGTTTTCTTCAGTTGTTTAGTATCTTTCAGATTAGTAGTTTCAGGCACATCTATGGTTCTGCTTCTTAATTTGTACTATTTATGGACCTCATAGACTGATGTATCATAGCCTTCTCTAAAATCAAATGACTCTCCAAATTTGGTTTGAAATTGATCGAATTCATGGGCCTCTTGGTCATCTTGGGTTAGGAAAACTTGTTGTTCACTATCTAGGCCCATTAAGTTAATGTGAGGGTCCTCTGTGGGTTCACTTGAGGTTGAGGCCTCTACATAATTCTCTTGAAATGGAGGTCTGATATTCTGATCAGTTCCACTCCTTCCAGTAGTAGGTTTTTGGCCTTTTCTGAAGTTTTGAGTTCTAGTTGAGTTACTTGGTTGCCCTTCCCAGGATGACTTTCTTTCAATGGTCTCTACCCGGTCTCCCAATTTGTCCATTCCTTTGATGATTGCATCAAGTTTTTGCTCAAATGCTGAAGGTTCTTCTTTGAATGTTGTTCTTCTCTCAGTTCTAGCTCGGTTTTGTTTGGCAATCAGGTTTGCCTCTACACTAATGGCTACATTCTGCATGTCTGCTGGGCTTGGAGGGGCTCTTTCCCTTAGCTGGTATGCCATGTCGAAATGAAATCCATCAGGGAAGTTGATCAAGGCTAAGTCAAGTGGAGGTCTAAGGTTTTGTGGAATGGCATTGTATGTATTGTTAAATCTAGCACAATAATCTTGGACAGTCTCTTGAGGACCCCTTTTTAAATTGTCATACTCAGTTAATATATGTAAAGGGTCTTTCTTCTTTTCCCATCTGTTTAAGAAGACTTGATATAGGGCCTCGGGATCAGCTATAGAATTTACAGTAAGAGACCTAAACCAGGTCCTTACATCACCAGTTAGACTTTGAACAAAGATCTTCATCCTTACACCATCATCATCAATTTCATAGTTTTCAAAATAGTCTTGCATCTTCTTGGTGTGCATTTGGGCTGTATAGGAACCAACACCATCAAAATAAGTGATCTTACTTTGATAATCCTGAGGCATAGCCCCTGGATTTGCAGGTCACTGTAAAGGAGCATAACGATTTTCCATAGTTATAGGAATAAATGGGACAACCGGAACAGCAGGGATGATGGTACATATATGTGTAGTAGATGGGGGAGTAGAGAATGGGCTTTGAGAGGTGGATGAAGAACTAGGAGAAATTGGAGTAATATGAGGACGAAATGAAGCTTTAGCAGGGGTTGGAATATAGCTTTGTTGAACTGTTTCAGGACTTGAATCAGCAAAGTCTTCTTGTTGCTCTTGTTTCCTAAGGATCTTAGGAATTAAATTGGGATTCTCAAAAACAGCTGGAGGATCTGGGTCAGGATTTGACCTTGTGTAACGAGTTTTCTTCTTTGGAGCCAGCTTCTAGATTTCTTTTTGGTGTTTTTCTGAGAATGTTTTCAATCACAGCTTTAGACAATACTTCACAGGAGATTCTTTTCAAACATAGGAAGCTTGAAATATCCTTTGACTATGTTGAGACAAGGAAACTGATTTTGATCCCTAGCGGAGTTTCCAATGATGTTATCACTCAGGTTGTTCCCTGCTTCCTTTAGGGAATACGGCCGAGGTAACCACTAACCAGTCTTTTAGCTGCAGGTCCTAGCCTACCTGCAACCAGAGAGGGCTCTCTCTTTGCAATTTGGCTTTGTTTTGAAGTGTTTTAGGTTAGTTATGATGAACATGGTTTGGTTTTAAGTTTGTTGGATGGTGATCTTAGACGGAGCTGGGTTGCAAGTATATAACTATTTTTTCCATTGGGCGATGGATTCACTAAACATGTAATCGTTGAAAGAGTTTCTTGGTGAAAAGGTAGTACCACAGAGCAGGATAGGCAAGCTAGGAACAACTTTCAAATCTAGAAATGATGGAATGAAGTCAGGGGATGAAAGGCAATCAAGAATCTTTCATTATACTGACAGAGGGAAAGTGTATGAATATTGTGCAGGAGCAATTAAGAATTCCTAAACAGTATTCAAAATGAGAGAACTAGTGCAAACATGAGCAGTTAAGAATTAATATTCATGACTAATCCTGAAGAAAACATAATTAATAGCAGAGATTGAACATAAGGTGCATACAAACAAATCTTATGCTATTATTCTTCTCTGTTACCAAGATCATGAAACATAGATGAGATTTACGAAAATAGAGAACATAAAATACAGTTTAGTATAACTTATTGTTCCATAGCATGACACAGGAATTTTGTAGCAAGTCCCAGAACATCCAATCCACCTTCAGATCATTCAGACACAGTGAACTTCAACGGCCATTTGTATTAATACAGTCTGATATGTTACAGCGTAGATTAGAAAGAAGAAATCATCAACCCTCAATACATCTTTTTTACAAGTATATATAGGAGTTTTACAAAATATCCCATAGGGAAATATCTGGACATCAATGTATCCATCTACTCTGACATAATCAATAACTATTTGTGGAAAATTGCGCATCAATAACTGAGGAATAAAAGCTCTTTACTCGTTGTGGCAGGTGTCCTGTGTGCTGTTGACCTTTTGACTATGGCTGTCGGTGGATGACCGCTTCCTTGATATGTTGTGTTGTTGTGCTGTCCTGTGGTGCTGTCCTGTGACACCTGTTCTGCGCTTTTGAATATTACCGTGAATTTCACCCACTGTTAATTTGAATGTTCTGGTAGTTGAGCCATATAATGCAATTTGCTCATGCAAACAATAAATGAGAAGAGAATCAAACTACTTTAAAATCTAAAGCAGACTTTGCCACCAATCCTCAGTGGGCAATTGATGTTTTCATAACTTGTATAATGTTTCGTTAGCTTCAGTGTAGGTATAATAATTCGGCCAAACTAGAAAAAGGTGTCCTACCTCATGCTCTATGTAAAACAAATCCTCCAGTTTGTCATATAAACTCTGCCCTGTGGGAGGGACTGCTTCTTCTGTACTGTTGGATGATGCTATGATTTGATTCTGTATGAAGGTACTCAGCCTGTTTGTATATTGTTCCTGTTTTAGTAGCCTTCCAACACTAGTAACCAGGCTGGGTAAACCTTTGGCTTGCAAATTTGCAAGTCTCTGTCTAAAAGCATTTACCTCTATATGCATCTCTTGGCACTTTATTTCTATGGTTTGGATAAAATTCCTCATGGTCAGCACCTTTTTAATTCTCACAACAGTTTTTGTCTTGTTCTGGATGTTCAGTGCTATCCGCTGGTCACTAGTACGAGTATTCAAAAAGTGAATCAATCGAGTGGCTTGCTCAGGCTTATCTGCTAGTAATGTTCTGGCTTTATGAGTTTCATGCTAAGCTACATCCATCAATTCTATTTGGTCAAAAATGGTTTGTATTCCTGTCCATTGTTCAACAAGAGATTGGCCAATTTTATTCCACAAAATTGTTTTTGTCTTAGTCAGGGTTCTATGGAGAGTGAGGTCTTTCTCCAAGGCCTTTATCTTATTTTCCAGGGCCTTTACTTCCCTGGTTTTCTCAGCAACTGTCATCATTGACTTATCATAACTAGCCTCAATCTTGGCTAGCTTTTCTTTGGTTTCCTTCATCTCTGCCATTTGAAATTCAAGAGCCTTAATCTCTTTCATCATGGCCTCCATGCTCAAGCTGGCCTCTTGTACTGCTGCTGCTGTTGGATCTGCTGAAGTCGATGCACCTGCTGCTGAAGTTGAACCTGGGGGAGGTGCTGCTGTAGTAACTGTTGTTGGAGGAGTTGTAATTATTGGAGCTGTTACTATTGGAGCTGTTTGGGATGATTGAGGGGCTAACTCTGGCTGTTTCCCTCATTGAGCTTCCTCCAATGCTTTCTATGTTTCCATTATCCTTTGATTCATCCTCATAAGTAGGCTTACCACATCCTCTACTTCCTGTTGTTGTGCTACTTCTGCAGTTTGAGGAAGTATGGTGACTGGCAGCTTCATTTGTTTTCTCAATGCTGCTATGTCTTCCTCCTTTTTTCTAATCAAGGCCTGGGTGCCTTTAGGATCTTTGGGATCATGTCCCAACTCTATGATGATCTCCTTCAAGGATTTTATCCTATTATCATTGGCCAATGATGATGCCTTTTCGAGCTCTAACTGGGCAGAAGTATTGTATAGAGAGTTCTGCAATCTGTGGGCCAAAAGAGCCTTGTCTACCAATGTAGAATACACCATTTCTCCCGTCTGCTTATGTAACTCAATCTGGTCCAAAGGATGTATATCTTTTGCCTGGACCTCCAGATTGGTTCTGATGTAATCTGCAGCTAACTGTGGCTGCTGTGTAGTAGGTCTGAAGTGACTGAGTGTCATCTTCCCTGCTTCCATATCATAGGCTGTCATTAGCCTTTGCTGATTTGTTGGTGCCATTCTCATTAATTGGTTGTAAAGCTGAAACCTTATTGGCTCGTTCCTAGCTTTAATCTCTATGAATGCCTTCTTTATATCCGAGCCCCTTTAGTTCTGTTGTTTGGAGGATGAAACCTCCCCACCTGGTTGTTTCTCTTGCTCCTGCTGAAAGGAGCTGGCCAATGTTTCCAAAATAGGAGGGATATGCTGCTCAGAAGTCCCCTAACCCCTGATGTGTCCTATGGTCTCTTATGTGATTTCCTCCTCGGCATAGGGGTTTAGCCTCTGTCTTTTTTCTCCTTGTTGGTCCGTGGATGTCCCTGTGGGTGTACCATCTGTTCTATCCCTCTTTTTACCTCTTTCCTCATTGTGAGGAGTTTGTAGCACAGGGATTTCAGGTGCTTTTGTTTGTCTTAAAGGGCTTTTCTCTTGACCCTTTTCCGGATTTGAGGATGGCTGCTCCTCCATTGTGCTTTGCTGTTTAGAATGCTCAATTTATTTGCCCTTTTCTGCTGATGATATGGCCTCCTTAGCTAGTTGTCTTGAAGTAGCAGTTGATGTGCTTGTTACCACTGGTTGAGGCTGTGTGAAGGTGACCTGTGCAACATAATCCAGGTCAATCCTTTTCTCAATTTCTTTCATGTTTTTCTCTAATTTTTCTTCTTCAGTGAGCTCTTCATCATCTAAGGTGCCCTCTACCCATTCTGGTTGATTGGCATATTGTTAAATGTGGGGGATTAGCTGGTGCACATATCCTGAAAGCCTGTGTTTGATTCTTCTAAGGCTTATAAAGTGTTCAGGGTCATATGGTGCCCAGTAGAAGCTCTGTTTCAACATGAGTTCTTGTCCTAGCATGTTGTCTGCATCTTTCCATGCTTCCTCCCTCTTGTTGAAAACAAAGGGACCCAACTGGTGTCTGATTTTAAGCTGTGCCTTCTTGTTTTTCCCATGGAAATGGGTCAAGTCTGCATTACTGAATTTCCTGAAATATTCCAAGGCAAAAAGTCTCATAGGGACATATCTTGGCAGCTTATAGGGAGACAACTCGCAGCCATAAATTCTGATTACTGTGTGGTTTTGGTAGAAGTACCAATCACCAATGATGTAGCCTTTAGAAAGATGCAAGATCCTTTGCATTTCAGCAGTAAGTCTGGTAGGAGGAGTCACCATTAATAGGCAAGTAGTTAGGTAAGTGAATAGGTCAATAAACTCACAATATGTGTATGGAGAATGGTGGACTTCATGGAAAACTGAGGTCCAATAAACAATAGATCTCCTCTCTCCCTTTGGGTCCAATCTCCTGAGAGGAACCTTGAAACTATCTGGGTGATAGTAGAGTAGCAGGTGGTATATATAAGAAGTGTATTTAAACACTCTTTCCCTCTCCATCATCATGTATTGTTGATGTATCTTGTTTGCTATGAATGTGGCATAGTCATACATGACAGCAGGGGGCTGCCCTGGAGTGAATATGGTTAGGAGAAAAAAAATACAGTCTCATCCACAAATTCTCCTGTTTTGCATCCTAAAATGTATGAAATCATGTCCACCATGAGCTTGCCTATTTCATTAAATGAGGCCTGATGATAGGGAGGAGGATGATCATATTGGTACTGTGGTTCCATAAACAACTGACTAACTCTTGATATTTCTACCTTAGAGAGCCTTGCACCCTGATCCAGCAAGAGTTTCATTGTGAGGGGAACCAGAGGCTGAGGAGGTTCAAAGTTCAACACTTCATTTATGGCTTAGGGAGTGATATAAAATAGCACAAACCCATCTGGACTGAGAATTGCTCTCAGAGTGGGTTCATAGTGTGCATGGCATAAATGAATGAAATCAGGTAGCACATTGACTTCTCGAAGGTAATAGATGGGCATGCTGGATTTCCAAATCCCTAGAATATCAGTGTTATTCCTATGATTGTGTTTGAATTGGCACATAGCTTTGAGGTGAGAAGTAAGGCCCGTCATATCTTTGATCTGAAAGTCTCTATCTGCTAATGGTAGCCACTCTAAGTCCATGTGTGGAGCATTTAAAGGAGCAATGTTCAAGGCTACTGGAGTCTCCATATCTTATATTGCTTGTATTGATTGCAATGTAGGTGTAAAACAGCAATAGGAAGTAGAATAGAGGTTCTGAGGCTACTAACAGCAGTATGACAATTGATTTTTTATGTCAAACCAATCTCACTGTATGAAGTTTATAATGAACAATCAATTTACATCACTTGGACTGGGTTTTTCTTGCATAAATTTGCCAAATTACAGGCTCTGTGGACAGAATGCTGAGAAAACAGAATTGAATTCTGCCCGAGGGGCTGAGGAAAATGAGAGGCGAGGATTTCCCTTTTGCAAATAGGTCTAGAACATAAGAAAGAGGGTGCTTTAGACTAGTTCAATTCAACACTTTGAACAATTTCTTGAAGTTTTCTATGGGTGAAAAGGACGCAGAGAGTGTTATAATGGCACGTTTACAGAGGGAAAGAGTGCAAATTTGCAGGTTTATTGTGAATTACCAGCTTAAATGGTGTATGCAGGTCAGTTGGCAATCGGTAGGAACTTGTTTGGAAGCAATCACAAGTTCATTCAGCAACTTATAAACAGAGAAGTATAAAAAACAGGGGTTTCGGGCCAAAATGCGAATAAATACCTGTTTCCAGGGTGTCGAGGGTGTTTAACAGGTACAAGTTGAGCTGCAGAGATGAACTACGGTGTCGAATTTGCAGGTTTGATGGCCAATATAGCTCTGGAAGCAATTCAATAGTGTAAGCACATGCACATCGTTTGCGGGTGCAAAATAGAAAATGGACGAAAAATGGTCGTTTTCACGACTTTTAACCAAATTTTGGAAATTTGGCGCTTTTTGGCGCTTTCCTTGGATGACGTCATCATGACGTATTTTTTGTCGGGTAGCGGGTACGGAAGATGACGTGGCGGGTGACGTAGATGATGACGTCATCATGACACGGTGGTAGGGTGATGATGTCAATGGGTGACATGGTGCAGGTACAGTGCAGTGGCAGGTGACGTGGCGGCATCGTCATGTAGTGACGTAGGCAAGCAGGGAGGGCGGTAAGCGGTTTGCATCGGACCGCTTTTGGTACGGGAGTGGTATGTGTTAGGGATGGCCCAATGCAATAGGAGGCCGACAGCTGTCCCGGTGTACGACGGTGAAACCATCGACCATCGGGTACTATCGTACCGCTATGAAGGGGCGCCCGATATGCATGCGGACCGTCGGATCTAGGAGAGTTGATCCTACGATGGACGGGAGGGAAAAGCGATCGGGGTTTAGCAGAACAGCGCGCCCGATAAACGTCAATTTTTCACGGTTGCGAGTGGGTTTTAGACTTTAGGTTAAGGATTAATGTGTTTCGGTGCGGGACTGTGGTTATTCGTTTAACCAAGTATTAAACGAAATCCATAATAAAATGTATGCATGGGGTAAGGTATAGTTCCATGTGCCGGGGGGGGGTGGTTTAATATGGTTATTTATTTAACCAGAAGTTAAATAAATCCCAAGGGTAACGAACGTGGAGGGGCTAACAATGGGTCCCAAATGGACCTAATGTTTCCCGACTTTTAGTATTTGGCTATAGTTGCCATGGGGAGGAATATTTAGTGTTTTTTGGGGTTTTTATATAGTTTCTTGTTGAATAGGGGTGGGGAAATGATTTAGGGAGCTAGATAATAGGGTTAGCTGTTAATATGAGTTCTATGGAATGAAAAGGAAGGGATGCATGCTAAGTTTATAGAATGCAAACTTGAGCATAGAGAAATGAATAGATTGTGGAGAAATCAACTTTACACAAGAAATGTGGCTTCTTTTCACTAAGTCAACTCAGATGTCAACTTGGTTTTTTAATAAGAATGGAGTGAAACTGGACTATTTGGGCAAATCCAAAGATCCTTGAGGGGATGTTAGCGAATGATTTCTGGGAAATGAAAAGGGGAAGTTAGACATGCTTTCCTGTTGTACCATCAAATAACTGCCATGGTGGGAATACCATAAACGAGATGAGTCCTTGTTGACAAGATAAAAAGTAATGATAACCTTGTTTCTGCAACCTCAAACTACCTACCCAGCCTAATACACCTAACATTTTTTCTTCCTTTGCATTGGGTGCACTTGAACTGGCAAGCCCTGATTGTCCTCTTTTTCTTTTGACTGTCCTCCTATTTAAATGTACCCTTATTTCTTCCAAGGGTCCAGATTAAGCAGTTGGGCTCCTTAAATTCTCTACCTAGCTACTCTTCTACCAAGCTTGAACTGTTTGGACAGATACTCTTTCTCTATTCTACAACAACAATTCAAACATGGCATGGTCCATATTAAACTGTTGGGCCATCCATCAAATGTAATAAGCAGCAGTATCTCCACATGGTGAATTTTTTATATAATGTAGCAGTGGCATTTTGACTGGCCACTTTCCTGGTCTTTGGTTTGGGGTTCATTTTCACTATTTTTTCTAACCAATTGATTTTCTTGCCTTTTGATTATTCTTTTAAGGCATACCCTCTTTTCATCTTTTAATCTTCTTTGTCTGTATACAAAATATGGAACCTCTGCAGCATGCAGGGATGAACATATTTAGCACTTCCACTGTCAATCATGAAAAATGAAACCTATTGGTATAGGAACCTAACAGAACCCAAGTTATTTTTTGTTATTATTACTTTTTGTTCGAACACATCAATTTACAACCATTACAACATATAGTTTGAATATATCATACATTTACATTCTACATTCATTCACTACAAAGTCTCCTACATAGACTATAGAGCACCTCTAGGTGTATTGAAAGAATGTGGTTACTAAGATGACAAGGTACATTAGGGTTTGTGTAAGTGAATCTTTGGATCACATAATATACTTTGATTAGAATGGTGCATATTAACTTGGACAAGAAGCTTTGGAGCACATAATGCAAGTTGGTTACAATGAGGTGCATTAAAGTTTTGGAATACTTAATGTGATTGTACACATAATTAATAAACACACCTACACTTGACTTCACTTTGATTAAATGATGTTACATATAAAAATAGGAATTGTTTTCTAAAGATAAAATAACTAACTTGCACACATAATCACTTAGTTGAGATAATATCTCAACCACACACCAATATCGGAATACTAGTTTGAGGGAATCTCTCAACCAACCAACTAGGCCTAAACAACCTCATAGATAACAGGAATAGACTTATTAACACACATTGAGATGAGTAGAAATTACATATTCTAACACTCTCAATCATAACAAAGTCTACATCTAGTACAACCTAGTTTTTACAAATAATATCATAATGTTTACATTCATATAAATAAACAACCATCCACCGAAATGCATGGGTGCCAAGTCATTGCATTTACCAGTCTACTAGGAACATGTTCCTTCACGTACATGGTCCATTCAACAAACATGTATTTATACCTATACCTCCCCGTTTATCATCATCATCTTGATTTTTGCAACAATGCCTAGGGTTTTCTCGGCTGACACTCAACCATGCCTAGGGTCTTCCCAGCTGAACCTCCCTCAAGTGGTTTCTGGGTAACCACAAGCCTACACTTTAAAGTCTTTTATGTGGTTATGAATTAGGTACAATAACAAACTCCATTCATGGGGATATCACGTACTATATCAACTCAAACATAACTCTATGGACTCGCTTATGAACATATTATCTTGAGTTTGCAATTACTCAAAACATGTTTGCCTAAATTTTTCCACCATTCAATCTCAATTGTTTCTCCAACATCTGTTGTTATAGTGCCTCGGAAATCATTGTGTTTAGTTGTTCTTATCTTCCCTTAGGCTTTATTCACAATGTGAATTCTTCTTCTCTCTCTTGTGTCTGCATACAAGTGATTATTGATGTCCATATAAAAGGAAAACCATCTATTGAGGTACATGGGTACCATCTGTTGTACTCGCTAATTCTCTAGGAATATTTTTCACCTACATGATTCATCAACCATGTTAAATTCTCTTTGACTTGGTCCCTTACCTTCTGACTCCATCCCACGTTTTAACTTCTTCAATTACACAGCAAGCGTAAATACATGTACACTACACCTACCACCCTTATACCTACCTAGTGGTTAATTCCACAGCTTGATGTCTACCTACGAGGGATAAGCACTACATGTTTATCTCAATAGGGCTTACATCACACCTTGGGTTCAAATTGGACTGATAATTTAGGGTGTCAAGTGTAACCTGTCATGCACCCCATACATCACATATGTATCATTACAATAAATATTTACAATAACATAAATATTAACAATATTACTATGTGACAAGTATCTACCTAAATATATAATCCACTTTACACTTCATCATAATGTATCACTTTCTACTACACCTTTACCTACATCTTGGGCATCTTTGTCTTTGTCAAATAGGTCTTGGAACTCCATGTTTTCATTTGTTAGAGTTGTGAATTCTAACAAAATAACTATACTTACATTGAGTTAGCTTGGCTCAATAAAGCTCAATAATTTTACTCATCATTCTAAGACATGAAAAAAAACTTTTATATTACCAAAACATCAATTTTCTCCATATTTTCCCATAGGAAGCTTCATCAATTATAGCTTTGAAAAATTGATTGAAAACCAAACACACCACGTGGGATTTTGGACCTCATGTCAACAACGGGGATGTGGCCCGGACCAAGGCACTTTAGATTGCCCAAGCCATTTGAGTAGCTACTACCGACAGGTTTAAATACTATGTTGGCCTTTGGATCTCTTCCTCTTGCGAAGAAAAGAGCTTGGGGAATCCTATATTTAACTAATGTTATATGTACATTAACCTAAAGCTACATCATATGTTAAATTGCATAAATATGTAGGTTAACTAATATGTTATGATGCTATGTTAAAGTTAGTAATTAGTTATAAATATAAATGAATTATATACAATTTATATAGGAAATATAATAAAACAAGAAAGGAAACCATAATGTTATGTACTTGCTCTGATGATAAAGAATGAGTTTTATTTTCTTTCTACTGTATATCACTAATGCGAAATGTATAACTAATTTTAAAATTATAAATGTGATTATGATTTTAATTTTTTTTATAAATCTTGATGCGAAATATAAAAGACAGAAACTACAATAATGCAAGCCTCTTATCTTTTAAACAAGAAAAACATGATCTAGAATTGTCTTCAAATCTCACAACAAAAATTAATTTGAATACAGATGACTAAAACCATCTAACATTATTCTTAGTTGAGGCAAGAAAACTAAATAACCATAACAATTCATGTAATATAATTAATCCTTCAGCACTTAAATCCCAAAGTAGTTCAGTAGACAAATGATGAAAGATCATAAAAATGCATAAATTGTTATAGTGTAGGTATTAGTCATGTTCATGTGCAAACAACATACTCAAACAATCCAAATCCCTAGAAATAGCTCATGGAAACTCAAACTCAAACAATGTAAAGATCATAATTATCCTCTAAGACATAGGTCTTGAAAGGTTAATTTAATATGATGTATATATACGAAAATAACTAACACGGAATAAGGAAATATGTAATGTGGTCATTGTTTATTCACAAATCACAGTCATGGAAAAAGAACGTTATTTCTTCATAATATTTCAAGAGCAAGGCTATAGAAAATTCAAAAGATTTTAATTACAGCAACCATGGAAATTAAAATATAATGTATATACAAGTATTAATCAGTTGAAGTAGTTCAAAACAAAACACTTACAAACATTAGAGTTTAATAAGTTCTATGGTCACCAAATATTTTTGAGCATCTTTCCCCTCCCCTTTACTATCAAAACTAAGGGTTTATATACATGATGATAAATTCGGAACTATTCTAAACTAAATCTTTAAAATAAAAATAGTGTTTTCAAAAATATGATTCATTGTCATGACCTATCGGCCGAATTGCAATTGTTTGAAAGAAATTAACATGTTTAACTAACAGGGTATCCACACATGATTTGTAGCAACTGCATCATATCCATAATAACATATTTAGTGCAAAATGAGACCAACATCTGGTGAATGAGGATAACATGTTTACAAACTAAGGAGGTGGTATTAATAATCAATATTTACTATCGAAATAAGGCTTCTACAAAATCTTTGATTGTGTAGCGGCCTTTATAATTAGCAAGCTAAATCAAATATAAAACATACCTTCAAAATATTTGGTCCCGAAAAATAGATAAATAACAAAATATTTATTTAGAAAAATTTGGATCATGTGTATATGTTGTAATGACCACTTTGACATTAGGTGATTTAATGATTGTGTGAGTGTCCATTGATTATACTTTTCTTCTCAGACCCTAAAGACTTCTGATCATTTTGATTATTCCCAAGTTGATTAAGCATTCTAAGTTGATTATTTTCCTATATGAGTTGTTTAATCTATTGTTCAAGACAAGGTACCATAACCAAATATTGTTGATGCTAGTAAATTTCATGTATAGACTTATTAGAGTCAGTATTTCTCTGGGGATGTTTATCATAGTTATTGTCATAACCATGGATGTAATTACCTTTATCGATTAATATGGAGTTATCACGAGATTGAGATTTATTTTTATTTAGCATAGGCTCGACAGGAGATTTCATACCCACATGGATATCTTTCTCTCTAATTGTTTACACTTCACTCAAGATTGAGGGTCTGGATAACTAATTTCCTTTTCCTATGTAGTTTCAGAATGAAGATCATGGTTTGAGAAATTTGGTTCCACATTATCCCTAAATTCAAGTTCTAATTCAAACCATGAGCACGATCATCTCTTCCGAGACTATCCTTTAAATAAATCCCCTCAACCTGCCGAGCAGGCAAGCAAAAGAAATACAGTGAAGGACACACCAAAGCTAACCCCAAGAACAAGAACAACATGAAAAAGACGATCCCCAAGAAGAATCAATATAAGGAGGCAAGTCGGAATCCGTTTGATGCACTAAACATCACTCATGAACAAATTGATCTAAACTATCCAACAGGAGATGAAGTAGGAGAAGAGGAGTCGACCCAACCAGACAGAGAATACAGTGACAGGGATACATTCAACAGTAACAGAGAGAAGGAGCACTCACAAGAGGACACATAAATGGTGAAAATAGCATTAGAGGAAATACTAGAGGAAAGCGCCACAGAAGAAGCTCTAGAGGGGGTAGACCTAGAAACCATTGCTGAGGAATGGAAGCTAAATGGAATAAAAGCCATACCAGAACACCAGTTACAAAAAATAGAAGGTGCTTACCTCCTCCAAGAAGATTTAAAACTTAAGGCTCTCCACCCCGCACAAGAAATCATAGCATCAAAGGGCATCTAGGCAAACATTCTTGTAGGAGGATTCAACCTCAAAGTTCCAAGTCGGAAAATAGGTCGAAAGACCACCAGTCAGCTCCTCCAAGAACTGGGAGCCAAGCTAATCAATGAAGGGAAGGTAAAATCTCTAGCCCTAAACCCCTCTCCATGCTTATGAATTGCATTGCTTGGAATATTAGAGGACTTAACGGTCCTGGGAAGAAACGAATATTGAAGAACAGAATCATGTCTGACAATCCTGATATCCTTCTAATTCAAGAAACCAAACTTGAATCATTTCACCCTTCTCTCCTTCTCAACTCTTGTTTTAAGCCTTACAGCTTCTTAGCTAACTCGGCCATAGGTTCGGCGGGAGGGATAATGACTCTTTGGAAAAACTCTAAGTTCAACCTCATATCCTCTTTAGCCACTCATCATTCTATAACAGCGGTCCTGAGAATTATTGGCACCAATGAAAGCATCTACATAACCAATGTCTATGCCCCTCACAAGGTGATAGACAGAATCAGAATGCTTCAATGCATCTCTACTTTGCTCGATCCCATTCATCTCCCTTTCAAAATAATAGAAGGCGATTTTAATATGATAACTAATTCGACAGAACAGAGAGGTGGCATTCGAAAGCTAGACAAGGACTCAGAGGTTTTCCTCACAACCATTGAAAACCTCAACCTCATAGACATTCCCACCATTAATGGCACCTTCACCTAGAATAACCAAAGAGGAGGTGATCAACGAATTGCCTCTCGACTAGATAGCTTCCTCTTATTGGAGGAAACTTATCTCACCTCTTGGGAAACGGAAGCGTGAATTCTCCTGCAAGCAGGTTCAGATCAATGGCCTATCTCTCTCAAGATTCAGATTTCCAATGGTCCTAAAAATAAGCCTTTCAAATTTGAAGCCTTCTGGTTGGATCACCCAGATTTCATGGATAAAATGAAACAATGGTGGACCAACCCTCCCACTAGATTTGGCAACGAAATGTACACTTTCCAACAAAATATAAAACATATCAAAGATGAACTCAAAAAATGGAATAGAGAATCATTCAGAAATATCATCACAAGAAAAAAAAAACTTGGAGCTCAAGCTGGAGCTTCTCGAGCAAACATTATTGAAGAAGGGCTTACAGAGAGTATCAAGCTACAGGAACAAATATTACAACAAGGTTGGGAGGAAAGATCCATCCAGGAAGAGAAGTTATGGCCACAAAAATCTAGAATCAATTAGCTAAAATGTGGGGAAAGAACACTACGTTTTTTCATAAATCAATGATACAACATAGGAGAAACAACAGAATTTTGGCTCTGAAGAACCGAGAGGGACAACTCATTCACTCTCAAGAGGAATTGGAAGTAGAGGTCACCCATTACTTCAACTCCCTTCTCAAAGAACCAAGGAATGACCAGGATCAGGATATAAAACAAATCACCAACCACATCCCCAAAATCCTTACTGAAAAGCATAACAAATGCTCCTAAGAAAATTGTCCCTCCAAGAAGTGGAAGAAGTGGTTATGGGGATGCCCAATGGAAAATCCCCTGTCCTGGATGGTTTTACCATAGATTTCTATAAAGCCTGCTGGCCTATCCTTAAATCGGAAGTTTTTGCCCTTATGGAAGAGTCCCACATTCAAACGTTTGTCCTAAGAGCCCTCAAGTCCACATTCCTAACCCCGATTCCCAAGGGAAATTCAGCTGACTCTTTGGACAAATTTTGGCCTATAGCCCTCTCCAATGTCATCTACAAAATTATCTCAAAAGTCCTTTCCAATCAGTTGAAATCCATCCTGCCTCTCTTTATCTCTCATCACCAATATGGTTACGTGGAAGGTAGACAAATCTTGGATAGTATCATCTTTTCTCATGAGCTCATCCACTCTCTCAAAATCAAAAAGAAGCCTAGGATGATGATTCAATTAGACATGTCCAAAGCCTTTGACAAGATTAGTTGGGATTACATGAGACAAGTTCTGGCTATGTTTGGTTTTCTCAAAGACAGTATCAAATGAATCATGGCAATTGTATTAGGAGCATTCATCTCCATCCTAGTGAATGCCTCCCCTTCGACACCCTTCCATCCTTCCAGGGATATCAGGCAAGGGGATCCTATCTCTCCCTTCCTCTTTGTCATCATGGCTGAAGGGTTAAGCCACCCAATTACTGATGCTTTGAATGAAAAAAAGCTCTCAGGTCTATAGCCTCAAGCCTTGGCTCCCCCCTCCACGCACCAACAATTCGTGGATGACACCCTGCTCATGGGGCTCCCAACCATTAGAGAAGCTTACTCTTTCAAGACCATTATGTTCGACTTTTCTACTGCCTCTAGCACCTCCATCAACCCTGAGAAATCCAAGTTGTTCTTCTTTAACACCCCTCTGCCTATTCGAAGGAACATTACCAAAGTCCTTGATTTCCCCATTAGCACCCTCCCCTCCATCTCTCTTGGGGTCCCCCTGATATACAGGTTGCTCTCCCAGGTGACTTGGGAAGACCTGATCAACAAGCTGGAAAAAATAATTGCCAATTGGACCTTCATATCTCTAATCTGGCAGGTTGTCTAGTCCTTGTCAAATATGTTTTACACGGGATCCCTCTCTACTTGTACTTGGATCTGGCAACTCCAAAATAAATCTCCAACAAGATCAAGACCCTGCAGAGAAATTTATTATGGAGAGGCGCAAAGGTAAAACAAAAATGGGCTCTTGTTGCTTGGAAAAAAATTTGCACACCCAAAAATGATGGTGGTCTTGATCGTAGAGACACATACCTCCTCAGGAAGGCTCTCGGAGCCAAAAATCTATGGATATGGATTGCAAACCCCAAATCCCCTTGGGGAACCCTTTGGAAAGATAAATATACCCCTTCCCTCTCGCGGGAGCAAATTATTTGGCTAAATGGCAACATCAAAGGATTAGTTATCTAGAATCAAGCGTGGGAGAACAGTGTGACTCAACTCCCGGATTTAACCAAGATCTTTTACTTCCATGATGTTGTTAGAATTGCATTTAAAAGAGCATAAAGGAACATATATGCATGATGTAAAGAAGAGGGAACATGACAAGAATCAACAACATATGACACAAGACATTGATAACGAAGTTCATCCAGGAGGGACTACGTCTTCGGACCTCGGTGTCAAGATGGTGTAGGTCGCTGCATTAAGTGCTGGAAAGAGTGATGATGTACATGAAGGTGTTTTTTTCTATCATGCAAGGAATATGCCCTCACGCAGGAGTGGCTCTACGAGATGTTCCGCTGCACGAACTCTCATTCACAAAAGGACTCCTATCAACACGACATAATCTCACGTGTGATAATAATGAGCATCCCACCAACATGGCATCAAAGGGATCTCAGTTCAAACATACATGATGACACATGAGTATCCTGTCAACATGGTGACAAAGGGATCTCAATCAAAACATGACAATAAGTACATCTCACATCAAGAACAAAACAAGATCCCACATCAAACATCAAACAGGGATCTATAAAGCACAATGCATCTCAAGCAAAGAGACAAAGAAGTACATGATCACACTCAGCCAAGCCCAGATATGGTTTGGGATACCTTGAGCAGGCACATGGTATGATTCCAGATTGCAGATTCTGCCTTGTTCCTTCTGACTGCAAAAAGCCTGTAGTAATGGAAATTCATAAATTCTTCTCTCTTATGGATGGATGCTTGAAATCTAGGGTTAGTGCCCAATGGATGAAAGCCATGTTGAATTGGGATCTGTATACTAATCCTCAAGCAAATGAATTTGACCAGAACTATACACCCATAGAGAAGAAACGATTTGTTGAAGATTGGAAGCACTATGGAGATGAATAACACTTGGATATCTTTCTATTCATGGAAAGATAATATTGCTCCACTGAATGTGTTCACTAGTTCAATCAGCACCTTTGCAAGTAAGCATGCTTGGACTGCACTAGATGTATCTAAAATTGAAACCCCTACGACCTTTCCTCCTTACAAGGGAATTGTCATAGGAGAAAATCAAAATGCCACCAAAGCTATCCCTTTGATCCAAAAAGATGACAATGCTCTAGGCATTGATGGAAGAATTCAGAAAGCTAGTGAACAGCTTAACTGGACAAATACTGCAGTAAAAGGCTTGGAAATGAATGTTGCAAAAACAATAGAAGTCAAGGAACAATTTGATACTGTCCAGGTATCACTTAAAGATGTAAATAGATGTTTGAACAATGTACAGTTTGAATCCAGTATGATTCGTTCTTATGCAAGAGATTCTTTGGATAAAATAGAAGGAGTCGAAGAAAAATTAGTTGATCACTTAGATACAACTAAACAGCTTATAACTGGTTTAACAGACAAAGTTGAAAAGTTGAATCTGTCCAAAACTGAGAAACCAGTTCCAAACTCCTTCCTTGTAAAAAGAAGCATAAGATTTCAGGATGCTGTGAAATCTGTAGACAAATTTCCAGCATTATTTCCTAAAGAGGTAGCCATGTCATCTTCAGATACTGAGGCTACAAATAAAATCGCAATAGCATCATTGTTTAAGGATGAAGAATCAGATAAAGAGAAATAACAAAGAAATCAGGATACACAGATCCTTCCTATATATGAACCACTTGAGCACAGGTTCACCAGATATCCTGCACCTAACATAGAAGGAAAAGGAAAGCTTCCTGAAGCACACACCTTTTTCCCTGATTCCCACAAAGAGTGGAATATTGATCACATGATTGTTGGTCACATAAGACAAATGATTGACATAATGTATACAGAATATAAACTCATGTGTCTTAGAGGAAAAACTAAAATTGATGCTTGCAGAACAATTATTTAGTGTTTTACAGGGACACTCCTCTAGTGGTGGAAAACAGAATCATCTCCAAAGCTTATAGAAACAATGGAAGAAGAAGTGCTAAAAGATGAAAAGGGAGATGTAATACATAATCCTGATGGCACAGTTATCAGCAACATGATAGGAGCACTTACATCAATGATCTTGGGACATTGGTGTGGAAGTGAAACAGAAATCGCTAATAAAAATGAAGTTATTTTGATGAATTTAAAGTGCCATAAAATGTCCCAATATGATGACTTCCACAGAGATTGGATGCAGAGGATATATGAAGTCAAGGACTTAGAGAACCTGTTATCGAAACGGGTATATCTTGCAGCTCTGCCATCTAAATTTGTTGATTATATAAGAATGCAATAAGTCTTTCAATTACCCTTTGAGTCATATACATGGGGAGAGATTTATGCTCTCATTACAAAGACACTGGTCAGTCTTTGTACTAGCTCAAAGGTAAATAAATCTCTGGAAAAACTTTCTAGATTGCCTGACAAAAAATCCATATGCAGCGAGTATGGATTAACATTGGATGATCCTTTGGTAAAGAGAAGGAAGGCTAAGAAAAGAGCCAGAAGAGAGTTTAAAGAAACTTTCTACAAAAACCGAAGAAATTATCCAAAGACCAAAAAGAGATATTCAAAGCTGAGGCAAGATCAAGCCTCTAGAAAAAAGAAAGGGTATTATAAATATATTCCCAGAACACATTATTATAATCCCTAAGATATTAATCTGCACACCGTTAAGCAGGAAAGATGGAATAAAATTACTTGTTGGCTATGTGGGAAAACTGGACACACTTCCTCTAGATGTCCAAAGGGTGAAGAGTCAAAGCTAAATAAGGGAAAGAAATCCCAAGCTTTTGCCCAAATAAATAAACAAGTAAAGCAAGAAGGAAGAAGACCAATAGTGTGCATGAAATGTGGTTCTCATGCTCACAGCACAGAACATTGCCCGAATGTCACGATCAGAGATATAGCTCAGCAACATCAAATAGAAGAGTCTTCTTATGATTCTTTCAGTTCTTCTTCTGTAGAAGAACTCCATGATTACATGGAAAAATATTCAGATTCTGGTTCTTCAGATTGTTTATGTTCTGATTCTGAAGAATGTGCTTGTCAAATTCAATATAATTCTGATTCTGAATATTTCAGTGAATCAAGTGATGCACAAGGGGAATAACCTAAGCCCCAGAAAGAAAAAGTCCTCATGGCTGCAACAGAAGAAGAAGAATTGAAGATTATGTCCCAGATCCGTGCCATGGAGGATGGAGAGATGAAAAACCGCCTGACTGAAGCTTTTATGTATTAGCTAAAAGCAAAAGATTTGAACAGCTCAGGTAAGAAACCTCTATTCGTTGATGCATCATATGAAAGAAATACAAAATCATTCCAGAAGCATCAGCAGAAGCCTAATAGAGTAAGATCACTTACTCTAGGAGAAGTCAGTCGAGAGATTCATAATCTCAAGACAGAAATTCCTGCAATAAAAAATCAAGTTGCAGAAATGCAGAAAGGGAAACAAATGGCTAAAGAAGAAGATGATGACCAGCCATGGAATATTGCTTCATATAGCAATAAACATGAAGTTTAAATTGCCGAAGGTATGAAGGATCCAAATTTTGGATTCAGAGATATGAGGTTATTAACTATCTCATACCAACAACATCATGTTTTCATAAATATCTGCATAAAAGGGCAAATGTTTGAAATGATTGCTCTTATTGACTCAGGAGCAGATATTAACATTCTGAACATGAAAAATATTCCAGCAAAATATTGGGTAGCTGCAGAAAGAGAAGTGGTAGGCTTGGGTAATAAAAAACTCCGATATGAAGTACCCAAAGCATCTGTTTGTTTTGATAGCCACTGTATTTATTTGAAATTTGCAGTAGCTGACATCCCAGTAGATTGCATACTTGGTAATATCTTTCTTGCAGCAGTAGAACCTCATTGGTCACTCAGACTCAAAGGAGGCAAAGCTGGATATTTTATTTCTGTCCCCACTTCAAAAGGGACAAGAAAGAAAATTGAACTTCCAAATATCTCCAATCCTAGACTTTCTACAATGGTACATACTGTGCAAGATCTGGATAGAGCCGAAGCCAAACTGTTAGATTTAAAAGATCTGAAATCTACTTTGAGAATTGAAGAACAGCTCAAATCACCTCAAAAGGTAATGGAAGGTACTTTTAAGCCATACTTTGATTGTCTAATTGTATATATTGATGATGTATTAATATTTTCCAAGAATATCCAAGAACATTTTAAACATTTAAATATATTTAAGAATTTAGTTAAGCACAATGGCTTGGTGCTTAGCAAGAAGAAGATAGAGGTATTTCAGACCACTATCAAATTTTTGGGTCATACAATCTGCAATGGGCAGATATCTCTACAGAAACATGCTTTAGAGTTTGCAGACAAGTTTCCAGATGTCATAACAGATAAGAACCAACTGCAAAGGTTCTTTGGTTGCCTCAACTATGTTAGCAACTATATCTGGGGTGATTTGAGCTATTCTTCAATTCTCAAAGTAGATTTCAGATCTTTTAAATCTAACAGTTTGGCTTCGGCTCTATCTAGATCTTGCACAGTATGTACCATTGTAGAAAGTCTAGGACTGGAGATATATGGAAGTTCAATTTTCTTTCTTGTCCCTTTTGAAGTGGGGACAGAAATAAAATATCCAGCTTTGCCTCCTTTGAGTCTGAGTGACCCATGAGGTTCTACTGCTACAAGAAAAATATTACCAAGTATGCAGTCTACTGGGATGTCAGCTACTGCAAATTTCAAATAAATATAGTGGCTATCAAAACAAACAGATGCTTTTGGTACTTCATATCGGAGTTTTTTATTACCCAAGCCTACCACTTCTCTTTCTGCAGCTACCCAATATTTTGTTGGAATATTTTTCATATTCAGAATGTTAATATCTGCTCCTGAGTCAATAAGAGCAATCATTTCAAACATTTGCCCTTTTATGCAGATATTTATCAAAACATGATGTTGTTGGTATGAGATAGTTAATAACCTCATATCTCTGAATCCAAAAGTTGGATCCTTCATACCTTCGGCAATTTGAACTTCATGTTTACTGCTATATGAAGCAGTATTCCATGGCTGGTCATCATCTTCTTCTTTAGCCATTTGTTTCCCTTTCTGCATTTCTGCAACTTGATTTTTTATTGCAGAAATTTCTGTCTTGAGATTATGAATCTCTCGACTGACTTCTCCTAGAGTAAGTGATCTTACTCTATCAGGCTTCTGTTGATGCTTCTGGAATGATTTTGTATTTCTTTCATATGATGCATCAACGAATAGAGGTTTCTTACCTGACCTGTTCAAAGCTTTTGCTTTTAGCTAATCCATAAAAGCTTCAGTCAGGCGGTTTTTCATCTCTCCATCCTCCATGGCACGGATCTGGGACAGAATCTTCAATTCTTCTTCTTTTGTTGCAGCCATGAGGACTTTTTCTTTCTGGGGCTTAGGTTGTTCCCCTTGTGCATCACTTGATTCACTGAAATATTCAGAATCAGAATTATATTGAATTTGACAAGCACATTCTTCAGAGTCAGAACATAAACAATCTGAAGAACCAGAATCTGAATATTTTTCCATGTAATCATGGAGTTCTTCTACAGAAGAAGAACTGAAAGAATCATACGAAGACTCTTCTATTTGATGTTTTTGAGCTATATCTCTGATCGTGACATTCGGGCAGCATTCTGTGTTGTGAGCATGAGAACCACATTTCATGCACACTATTGGTCTTCTTCCTTCTTGCTTTACTTGTTTATTTCTTTGAGAAAAAGCTTGGGATTTATTTCCCTTATTTAGCTTTGACTCTTCACCCTTTGGACATCTAGAGGAAGTGTGTCCAGTTTTCCCACAAAGCCAACAAGTAATTTTATTCCATCTTTCCTGCTTACCAGTGTGCAGATGAATATTTGAGGGATTATAATAATTTGTTCTGGGAATATATTTATAATACCCTTTCTTTTTTCTTAAGGCTTGATCTTGCCTCAGCTTTGAATATCTCTTTTTGGTCTTTGGATAATTTCTTCGATTTTTGTAGAAAGTTTCTTTAAACTCTCTTCTGGCTCTTTTCTAGCCTTCCTTCTCTTTACCAAAGGATCAGCCAATGTTAATCCATACTTGCTGCATATGGATTTTTTGTCAGGCAATCTAGAAAGTTTTTCTAAAGACTTATTTACCTTTGAGCTAGTACAAAGACTGACCAGTGTCTTTTTAATGAGAGCATAAATCTCTCCCCATGTATATGACTCAAAGGGTAATTGAAAGACTTCCTGCATTCTTATATAATCAACAAATTTAGATGGCAGAGCTGCAAGATATACCTGTTTCCATAACAAGTTCTTTGAGTCCTTGACTTCATATATCCTCTGCATCCAATCTCTGTGGAAGTCATCATATTGGGACATTTTATGGCACTTTAAATTCACCAAAATAACTTCATTTTTATCAGTGGTTTCTGTTTCACTTCCACACCAATGTTCCAAGATCATTGATGTAAGTGCTCCTATCATGTTGCTGATAACTGTGCCATCAGGATTATGTATTACATCTCCCTTTTCATCTTTTAGCACTTCTTCTTCCATTGTTTCTATAAGCTTTGGAGATGATTTTGTTTCCCACCACCTGAGGAGTGTCCCTGTAAAACACTGAATAATTGTTCTACAAGCATCAATTTCAGTTTTTCCTCTAAGACACATGAGTTTATATTCTGTATACATTATTCAATCATTTGTCTTATTTGACCAACACCCATGCGATCGATATTCCACTATCTGTGGGAATCAGGGAAAAAGGTGTGTGCTTCAGGAAGCTTTCCTTTTCCTTCTATGTCAGGTGCAGGATATCTGGTGAACTTGTGCTCAAGTGGTTCATATATAGTAAGGATCTGTGTATCCTGTTTTCTTTGTTCTTTCTCTTTATCTGATTCTTCATCCTTAAACAAGGATGTTATTGTGATTTTATTTGTAGCCCCAGTATCTGAAGATGACATGGCTACCTCTTTAGGAAATAATGCTAGAAATTTGTCTATAGATTTCACAGGATCCTGAATTCTTATTCTTCTTTTTACAAGGAAGGAGTTTGGAACTAGTTTCTCAGTTTTGGACAGATTCAACTTTTCAACTTTGTCTGTTAAACTAATTATAAGTTGTTTAGTTGTATCTAAGTGATCAACTAATTTTTCTTCGTCTCCTTCTATTTTATCCAAAGAATCTCTTGCATAAGAACGAATCATACTGGATTCAAACTGTACATTGTTCAAATATCTATTTACATCATTAAGTGATACCTGGACATTATAAAATTGTTCCTTGACTTCTATTGTTTTTGCAACATTCATTTCCAAGCCTTTTACTGCAGTATTTGTCCAGCTAAGTTGTTCACTAGCTTTCTGAATTCTTCCATCAATGCCTAAAGCATTGTCATCTTCAGGATCAAAGAGATAGCTTTGGCTGCATTTTGATTTTCTCCTATGACAATTCCCTCATAGGGGTTTCAATTTTAGATCCATCCAGTGCAGTCCAAGCATGCTTACTTGCAGAGGTGTTGATTTAACTAGTGAAGACATTCAGTGGAGCAATATTATATTTCCATGAATAGAAAGATATCCAAGTGTTATTCATCTCCATATAGTGCTTCCAACCTTCAGCAAATTGTTTCTTCTCTATGGGTGTATATTTTTGGTCAAATTCATTTTCTTGAGGATTAGTATACAGATCCCAATTCAACATGTCTTTCATCCATTAGGCACTAACCCCAGATTTCAAGTATCCATCCATAAGAGAGAAGAATTTATGAATTTCCATTACTCCAGGCTTTTTGCAGTCAGAAGGAACAGGGCGAAATCTGCAATCTGGAATCATACCATGTGCCTGCTCAAGGTATCCCAAACCATATCTGGGCTTGGCTGGCCTCATTGAACACATCATTTCAGTCATCCTTGGATGTTCTTCTTCTACTGTAATTATTTCATGCATCATGAGCACATGATCAGCATCTGGTTCGTGTGGGAAAGGGATGTCTGAGCATTTGGGATTTGGGCATGAATTTACAGATGTGGAAGGTGGAGCTATACCAGTCCTGGAATTATGGTTTATATGGATGTCAAATTCTACTAGAGTAAGCAAATTTACATGCTCTTGACAATCTGGGCATTTAACCTCTAAATAACAATAATTTACAAGCTAGGCTAATTCATACAAAGAATTATGTTTACAAGAAGATGAAGTAGAACAAGTTGTATCTACAGTGGAAGGATCTCTGTAATACTTGGATTGTTTACAGGCTAACTCTATACCCCGTCTGTCAATGGTAGATCTTCTGGGGAATGATATAACTGCAATAGACAGATTTTCTGTAATATCAGCGGAGGTAATGGATTGAGGAATAAGAGGCTTAGGATTATTTACAACCCAATGTTCTGGAAATGTCAAGTCTTCCCATCAGATGGTCTGATGCTCATTTTTTTTATTTTTTGCATCAGTGAGAACGACTATACTTGACTTGGAGTCTCTGTTGGGTGTATGGGGGATGGCTAGCCAAAGGGTATTAGTGTGTCGGAAAGAGCCTTTGGTTTGGATGGCAATATTATTTCTCTTTTTCTTCATGTCAAAACCAGTGTTTTGGATCTGGAGTTGTAAGATCTGATCTATGGTTTCGTCAAAGGTATACACAGAGAAATTGGGGTAACAGTCAAAGTAGACTAGGCCATCGGATAGAGGAGCAACAATCCCACCTATTAAGGAATCTGTATACTTATTGTGCATCATATCTCTGACAGTAGCTAGCACAAAAGTATTTAGCCCTTTATGGGTTAGAGCATTGATTCCTACTCGGATACATCCTAAATTCAAATAATTCGTCTTTAGTCTTTTTGCCTGTGCCTGTAATTGATTCGTACTCGGATACATCCTAAATGCATAAATAGATTAAATGTGGTGAAAAACTAAAATCTTGTAACACAATTGCAAGCAAGATTGTGATTTTTTGTTGTTTATAATACATTTTTGAATGCATAAATAGATTCAACACCATGAAAAACACAAGAGCACTCTGATTCTATAGATTAAACAGCTTAAAATCAAATTTTTAAAAATCTCTACGACTTTGTTTAAAATTAACCAAAAAAAATGTCACGGAAAAGTTCATTTCATTTATAAGTTAGAGTATGCCAAAAAATTATACTCATTCATATGTATATTTATATTGACTCTCTTATCTTATTTGAGGTCTTTAAATAATATTTTTATCTTATGAAATGATACTAATTATATTATGTTTTTTCAATAAATTACGCTTGTTTAATAGCTAATGATCATTAATAATGATGTTGATTAACATCCATTAATACTAAATTTAGTTATTAAACCCTATAAAAGGTAATATAATTATTTGGATTTTTTCATAATTTTATTTTTATTTTTAAAAAATTAAAGGAAAACATTCCTAAATTACCGTAATTGTCATGAGGTTAGGAAATTTGATATCATAATAAATATTGTGAAAATATGATTTAATACGGGAATATGCAAAATAATATATGAGAATCTGTCTTAAATCTCCCACCCTCTTAGTGTTACAAAGATGAAAATTCTTTTCAACCATGGCATTTTAAGAATTGTCCAATGCCTTCTTTCACTATCAAGCTCATGAGACTTTGTCCCTATTTTGGCACTATTGATTTTCTTCTTTATGTTAGTCAAAACAAAGAGATACTTTTGATCTTCCAGAGTAGGGTTAACCACCTCTTTGTAGTATCTTAATTTTCTCTTATCCTTTAATTCGTTATCACACCACAATATTCCCTTAAATTTAAATGAAATAATATACTTAATATTATTGCTACCTTGCAAAATGACCTGTTCCTTTACACCCAAATGATTTAGCCAAGACTTGGCATCTTTATGCCAACCTCCCTAAGCCACAAGTGGCTTTGGTTGGAGTTTGAAGCAATCTTAAGGAAACATCTTGTCTTCTATGTTGTTTACCTTCATCTTGTACATTAGGTACCTAATCATAGTCTCAATCTCAATGGGAAGAGACCCACTTCTATGAGGAGGATAGCATAGGGTATATTTCCTTTGATTATGAGATTACAAGTTATAAAACATTTTTGGGCTTGCACTATCTTTCGCTATAATTTTCTAGACATATCCCAACCTTAAATTCATAACCATATAAGATTATAGGAGTGATGAGAGTCTCAAAGAGGAGTTTCTACTTATTCCATAGACAAAGGTCCATTATTTTACGTTGTTTTCAAGTTCATAATAAGCTTTCAACCATTCATTTATATTTTCTCAAAGATATATTTACAATTGAGCTTGTGATGGAGATAGCTTTCAATATATTTGCTTGAAGTCACTTCCTCTCAGTTGTTGTTGTCATATACAACATTAGCATAAGTGATATTTTGGATGTACTTATCATAACTATCATTTTTTCAATATTAACATTCATACCTATACTACAATAGAAATCTTTGATAACTTTTAGTTACTTATCAAGGTCATAGGGATTCCTCACCATAAGAACAATATCCTTAGCGTAAAGAATGTGGATGATGACTATACGAACTATCTGGGATGATACAACTTGATTCTTCAAAACAACCCTCTAGCCTATCAATTTATATTCCATATTAGCACGTATCTTATGATTAATTTCTTTCAATAGACCCTAAATTTTCCTAAACTTAGAAATTCTCATACTACCTTATTGTAGTATAATATGTTATCTTGATAAAAAAAAGTGTCATTTATCTCCCCCATCCTATTCCAAAGGTTATTCCTAGAAACTCAATCAAAAAAATTCTAAAAGCAATGAAACAGTATGAAATATTGGTTTTATTATTGTGGCATTCTACTAAAATGATCCTAGTGTTCCACAATTTCATGGTATTTTCTAAATTTGACTCGAGCTGACTAGTTCTTTGTTCGTGAATTTCTAATCCTATGTTGATCTTATTTTCCAAAATAATTCTATATAATAGATTTGAGACTTCTGTGATCTGCATTTTGTGTGGTTATGCCTTCCGGAGTCAACGCATTTACTGTTTTCCGTATCGATGTTTCGAACCATCCTCTGTGGTTCATCATCAGGATTAGATGGTTCGAAATGTCGATACAGAAAACAGTAAATGTGATGACTCCGGAAGACATAACCACACAAAATTCTATATAAATAACTAGAAGATTTATAACTAAAAGAACTATGCTAAGAGACATTTTAAAACTCCTATTGAAATAATCATATAATCTACGTACTAAGTACGAAGCATGAACTAATGATGCCTCATATAGAGTTTTCTTAGATCTTTATGCCTTTTGGTGATAAGTTTGTTGTGTTTCTGCCCATTAACCATGTTAGGATGATAAAATTGATATTTTATTAATATATCTTTTGGAAAAAAATCACATAAGATATATTCTTATCGACGTGTTTCGAACCAGCCAGTGTGGTTCATCTTTAGGATAAGATGAACCACACTGGATGGTTCGAAACGCGTCAATAAGAATATATCTTATGTGATTTTTTTTCCGAAAGATTTTGTTAATAATATTATGGATCACAGAATTCTTAGCTCAAAAATTGATATATCTTTAAATTTAAAATTATCATTAACTATCAATATATTTCTCTCGTTTCCACCATTCAAAGTCTCTAACAAACTTTTAATATTTCCCTTATCACATGGTTTGATTTTATAAATTCGCATACCAACTATTTAATGAAATAGAAATTTATTATTTCACAATAAATAAGGAAGACATTTAGTGCAGTTTATATGTGATCTAACATGTTAATTTGAATTGATTATTTATAAATATTATAGTTTAATAATATGAACCTATATTGTTTAAGGGTTTTGGATAGACATTGATTAGGTGAATTGTTAACATGTTAAATTAGTGGTTCAATTCACTCCCCTATTCAAGTGTTATTCTTGGACATAATCATAATATAGCCTCGTCGATTCTAAATTTACAATATATATATAATCTCTTTAACATCACATTCATATTAATTAGGCATGATATTGTTTGAAAATTAAATTTAATAATACTTATAATGCACAAACCTCTTAATATAGGAGATTAGAAAACTATGCAAAGAATTAAAAGCTACTACACCTAAATCCTAATAAAATGCTTGGGTGAAATAATAATAAGAAGTCATAAAAATTCAATAAGAAAGAAGTGGGATAACATCAAATTACTGTATAAAAAAATTCTAAAATTTCTGAGATGATCAAAGAAAATTTAATGATTGAATTTCAAAATTTTTGATACTCAATTTTTGTTATTAAGTGTATATTTGATTTTAAATTATTTAGGATGCATTAATATGATATATAATGCTTAGATATTTCATTTATAAAATTGATATAAATATTAAATGAATATTTTCTACACACTCTATTTACGAATCATAATATGAATAGAGGAAAGTTCACGCATCAATTGCATCATTCAACCTTCCTAATCGAGGTCCAATGGATAAAAGTGTAAAATGTAATCATCAAAATCATTTACTTGATGAAATTAATGGAATACATGAAGCAACTCCTTTCCCACCATTAACGCTCTGATGTTGATGAATATGTTCATAATTGTGACATTTCCTTTATTGACTAATATGGGTAACTGAGTATGTTGAAGATTGTAGGGATGGGTAAGTCCATCATTAATTACCAAATCCCAATAAGGGATTGTGGGATGATATCTTATGAAGATTATTTATTATCACCTATTTTCCTTACTATTTTGGAGAATTTGGTATCTACGGATAAATACTAATTCCCTAGATAAGTAGCCATATCTAGAACAACAGTTTAAAACACTTTAGCCTTTTCCTATAAGCAATAGATAAGACAAAGAAGATGAGAAGTCCTACTTGTAGTTCCGCTTTCCTCTTGTCTCCTTTGTATCGATCCTGTCGCTCCTTCTCGTACTTAACACGCTTGAGAAGTACCTGTAAACACCAACAGAAGACAAAGAACCGATCAAAGCAAAATATCTATTGAATACAAGTAAATGGAATCAGATACATTTCACACATATAAGCATCATATAACAATACAATCATATGGGAAAAAGGTTCAAATACTTAATTGAATAGAAGAAGGAATTACAACCATCGTGTCTGATTCAAAGTCATTCCTCCAGCTTGGATCCCATCCACATCACATCAAAAGCATGACAAACTTGTAGCATAACAATACTTGTATCAAAGCAACATTATCTCCTTACAATTCAACATAGTCCAGCCCTTGATCACTTAGATGAGTGCTCAATTTATGGGAAGATGGAGGAGGTTTTGTCATCAATGAGGGTATTGAATGGACTTCCAAACTTAGAGCTAGCTTCCATGGAGGAAGGGATGAGAGGATAGGAGGTTAATGGATCCTTAGCCTATCCAATTTCGAGCTCATAGGAGGGGATAAGAGGTGGGATCCTTCTAGAATGATCTAGAACCAAGGAATATTTCCAGACACCTATGCAAATTTCGCTCAATCTCGCCCAGCATAGGTCAAAGTGGGCCTAAGTGCTCTGCAGAGCACCCTTGCATGGGCCTAAGTGCTCTGCAGAGCACCTTTACATGGGTCTACTTGCGTTGGTCCTTCAAAGAGTCATTTCAGGATGTCTTTAGGCCATGAAACTGTTTGGGAAGGAGGCATTCAATAGGTTGACTTGTTTAGGGCATGTAGCAACTAAAATTAGGGTTTGATGAGCCCTAAAACACTGATCTGGTGCTGGGAGTGATGTGCCGAAATGGATCTGTAAAATCTTCCCCCTAAAGCATGAAGTCGAAAAATGTTAATGTCGATTGAAATGCTTTATGATGTGATGAGGAGGTTCCAGAGTGGATGGTGACCTACATTAATTTCAATACATAATATCATGATATTTTGATTTTTTTTCATGAATTTCTAAGGAAAGGCATACCCGTGCTCATCATATAAACTTTCATTACAAGTACATAGAGAGTCATCTACAGATATAGACCCATGATCAGATGACTATCAATGTAAAGCCATTGTACGGATAATTTAGTACATTTCTTGAAATTGCAGCCCAGATGGATGAAACTAGATCCGGGGTCTTCTATCTTGTTCAATCGCTCACTTAAGTACGAGTCTAACCATGCGAATATGTGATCTAAAGTCGAACATGGGAAGACACCATCTGATTACCAGCCAATGATGTAAGTCGTTAACAGACGCGAAAGAAATCATTGATAATGACAATGATCCTCAAGGTACTACAGCACATTCTTCATGGTGTGAATAGATGTTTTGATGTTGAACACCATACAAAGTCTTTCGGTTGAAGGCCATTGATGCCAACCTATCGTCGGAAGTGAGAAACCTGCCATTGATGTATGCAAGCCTCAAGGTACTGGAAGGGTGTTTCTAAGTCAACTTCTTGGATAATGAGCTGATGTCGACAAGAAGCGACTCATCACAGGAGGACCTTTATGTATCCCACATCAACGACACAAAATGAGTGTAATGATTTTCGAGACGGAATTTCACTGACGACACAAGGTTCGGGAATCGCAGTCATGAAAATGAAGGTTTATGAGTATTGCAAAGGATGAATTTTAACTGAATGACTTCTCTTGAACATATCGGCGACACTAAATGAATTGGCAGCATTGACCCAAAATCAAAGTAATGGATGGTGTTATAGACCATAGGTATGATAACTATCAAGTAGATAACCCAACCCAAATAGTCACGGAGATGAAGTGAAGTGTCATGTTCAAGAGCGACCTGCTACCATAAAGTGGTCTATACATTTTTCCATTTTCCCAAGTCATTGTTGACCAGTACCTCTTTATTTTTAATCAAGCTTGACGAATATAACATATTCTTGTTGTATAATTCCACCCTTCGAGCGAATCCATCGCTATGTGATGTTTTAATGAGTCTAGCGAAGGTGAAACTTGGTATTGTCTAGATGGACAAGTTTGTCAATATTTGATGTTTTAACGAGTTTAATGACAAATATAACTCAGTCATTTTCATGTTTAGAGAGTTCGAAAAGGGACACAAAGAAAACTCCACAAATTCTTTTTCGTTCATTTGTCTCTCATGCCCAAAAAAGCATATAACAATAAGAGAGAGAACCTATTGACCATGTTCGGTCAATGTATTCTTTTTTCGTAGTTAATCTATCTCAGCCTGAAAAAGGGTTAAACTTATACTGAGTAGATGTCATTTCCAATCCATTAATGCGCTGAAAAGGACAAGTGCTCAACAATCTTTTCATGTTTAGAGACTCTGAAAAGAGATTAAAGAGGACTCCAGTTTGAGGAACAAGTGGTGTCTAGGGTAGCAACTAGTTCCGGTGATGTTGTAACTTCTCAAAACATGTTGATTTATGTGAAGGCGCTAGCTAATAAGACCACTCATTGCAACTGTTCCTCAAAACAAGTAAAACAACCAAGTGAAAGCGTATGATCGGCCAAGAAGATAGTGACGATGGAAGGATAAAAAAAAAGGATCATCTAGCAGAAGAGGCTGATAGAATGGCAATCACGAGGGTTAAAATGGAAATGGGTTCATTTTTAAACAAGCTTGAACCATAGGGAATTATGTTTGGATTCAGTTTCATGTTTACACAATCTTGAAACGAAAAATTATGCTTAGATTCAGTTTCATTTTTACATAATCTTAAAACGAAGAACTATGCTTGAATTCAGTTTCACTTTTACAAAAGCTTGAAACGAAGAACTATGCTTGAGATTGGTTTACATGCCCCCAACATGATGAAATGGAGAGTCTCCTGTAACCAGACAGAAGTCGTTGCGGTGAATCAAGACAGTTATCCAACACCTTTTTGGCTTTGTCCAAATAGGGACAAAGGTGAATGGGGTGGTTCCCTTCACATAACCTACTCGGAAACTTAACTTTACCACCAGGTGCATGCCCCCCAAGCTTCATTACATTCACCTAAGTAGACTACTCGTGGCTATCAAGTGGATGGAATGAAAGTTTATATACAAGATCAAGTGAAAGACTCGACTAGGATTTTACGAGATCTGCTCAAAGACTTGAATTGGAAATTTTCTGCAAAGGACCTTATTTCAGTTTTTAATGAGCTTGACACAAGACAAGGAACTCTGTTCAGATTCCTTGTTTCATTTTTTAATGAGCTTGACACAAGACAAGGCACTATGCTCTAGAACCTGTTTCATTTTTTAATGAAGTTGACACAGTAAAAGAACTATCCTCATATTCCTTGTTTCATTTTTAATGAGCTTGACACAAGACAAGGAACTATCCTCATACCCTTTGTTTCATTTTTTAACAAGGTTGACGCAAGACCAGGAACTATCCTCATATCCTTGGTTTCATTTTTTAATGAGGTTGACACATGAAAAGAAATTGTCCTCATTTCCTTGTTCGCGACTCATAAGAGGTCATGACTTCTAAGAGGTTCTCATCAGATGGGAGAACAATGCTCTGGAAGAGATCCGTAGCAAGGAATCTGATATCTGGTTCCAATGCCCCCAGTACATAATGTACAACATCACGGAATTGATTATCCGTTAATGTAGGCATGGAACGGGTTGCCACATAATTAACACGTGGCAGGGATCATACCATTTGGACAAAAGGACCATTTAGGGAAGATGGCTGACTGGGAGCCATATTTGAACCGGGAAATGAAAGCTGGTCAACGATGACAATTATTCCTTCATGTGGGAAACAAATCACTCAAAAGAGTGTTGAAACAATAGCTCTCATGTCATAAACATAGTCACACCCAAGAAGTAAATTGTAATCTAAAGGGCCTGGGACTACCATCACATTGAGATAAACAATTTTTCCTCCCAAAGTAATAGGAAACTAAGGAAGGATCCTAATGGTTGACTGGTTCCTCTATTCAAAGCCAACAGATCCTAGTAGCGAACCGAGCGCTTGCCAAGCAGTGGAGGAAAGGATACTCACAGATGCACCTTCATCTATAATAGTGTCATATACAATCATATTACAAACCTGCATTGTGATTTGGAAAGGCACATAAGAAGGAAGACGACATCCTACCAGTCGATTCCAATCAAAGGAAGTGACCAGACTACTTGGAGGGGGTACCATAGAAACGGGAGTATTATCCCCTTGAGTTATGAGAATGGGAGGATTTTCCTCCTGTCTTGATGGAACAGGAGGGTTGCCCCCAAGCTCATTGGAATCTGAAGAAACAAAAAGAACCTGAGTGGTATCATATTCACTCTCTTAGGGAAAGGTACGATTAACTGAAGGTGAAATCGAGTCAATTGTTTCCTCAACCTATGATCGGTCAGGTATAGACTCATGGGATTCACATTCAGAGAGAGTGGGTCTAATCGACGGTTGATTTGGGTCAGTCACTTTATCAACTAGTGAAGGATTAAGGGATAGTATCATGTAACTAGATGGAATTCGCTGTGGTGAAGTAGGACGTTTATCCAACACTTTTTTGGCTTCACCCAGATAGGTACAAAGGTGAATGGGGTGATTCCCTTCACATAACGTACAAGGAAACTTAACTTTACCCTTCGTTCCATGAACTTTACTACCACTAGTTGATGATGTGTCACCAGCATCATCTCTAGAAGTTGATGACACAGGATGATGTGAATGAGAAGACCATTCTTCTAATATCTGAGGAATATCGGGACAATTTCGAAGAAGATGGTCTCCCATACAAATTTTGCACAGATATCGAACTTTGTGAGGCTTATCGGATGGTTTCTCATCAAAAGTTGCACTCAAAGAAATGGTTGATTGGTTGCCCCCTGCTGAATTTTCTTCTTCTTCTTCTTATTCTTCCTCCCTTTCTTCTTCTTCTTAGCCACCTGGTTACTAGTACCAATACTTTCACCAAGCGAAGAGGAAGAACGGGAGGAAGAAACAACCAAGGAAGAAGGAAGGGTCAACTTTAGGATCAACTAGAGGTTGATTTTGTCCAGTTGGAGGAGTAATTGGTTGCAGAAAAATCATGACATTGTGAACCAAGAAGGTTGAAAAAAACCATACTGGTAAGCCAATGGTAAATCCCGGTAGGGATAACGTAGCCATATAAGGAGCACCAATATTTCCGAAAGGAGGAAAAGTACTAGGATTCCCATCAAAAGGAATTCCTTGATCGGTGGACTCCGGATTTGTCGCCATATGTCTCAACCTAAGATCAACTAAGGAGCGAGCCTGGAGGATGTTATTCACGTTCAATTAATTCTATTTTAATCAAGGTAACATAACAAAACAAAAGAGGGATAATCTAGGAAAAGGATTACCAAGCAACTGTGAACTGCATAATACTTCCCAGCGAACCGAGAAGTACGGGCAGCCAATCTCCTCGAATGCTATGTTCGGTGTATCACAATGTACAAGGCGGCTGACTCGGTTACCTAAGGATGGATAGCAACCTAGTGTTGTCCTACCATATATACCCAAAAGGATGTTGAGGCCCAATCCGTATTAGCGTTGTCTAATGCAAAACCGCATAGTGAGAGCATTCCCATATACTTTACGTACTGTAACACCACCCTATATACCCGAAGGTACATGGACAAGCTACAATATACTCACGTACATGGAATGAGGTATCGCACTCAAGATGTATTACAGACAAGTTAGTGACAGCTTCTATGTTTTACGACGCCAGAACACGTCTCTAGCCTAGAACCACTAAATGTTTTTCGTTAGGTGACAATGCTCCATTAGGTAAATTCAGATAAATTTTAAGTTGACCTTCTTTAGAATTTGCCTTTCAAGGTTCACCACGTGATGTGTGTTTGCAATTCCTAAAATGCAACTAATATGATAAGGATTATTTTCATTCAATTTGAACAATGAAAACCTTAGCTAGTAGGGATAAAACAATTAGATCTTTGACAAAGAGCAAAGAGCACATCTAATGCAATTTCCCTCACTATTTTTATTCAAGCATTCACAAACTACAATATGAACGATGCAAGTTTTTCTTTTCAAATCCCTTAATGTTATGATGAACAAAAAGGAAACTAATGCACATACAATCAATCAATCTTTTATAAGAACGAAGACTTTACAACAGTTCTGTTTCGAAGGAAAAGAATACTTTTACAACACTTTCTTTCGAGCAAAGATTAATAAACTACATTCTAACTTTTACTATGGATCGATAATGACAAAGAACAAATTTAAGAAACATTAATCGATCAAAACAAATTAGGGCTAGCAAAGGAGATAGAAATTTGTTAAAGGAGATAGAAATTTGTTCTCTGAGACATGACATTCATTGATCAATCAGAAAACAAACAAACTGAGAAAAGTTGGCAAAAACTAATTCCAAAGGTGGGAAACTGACCCTAGGAGGATCAGTGCAGCCCTGAATGGGAGACAATGCGATTCAAAGCATTGTCCCTAAGCCAAGAGTGCTCTGCAGCGCACTGTGTCCCTCACAAGCCTGCGCTAGTGACAGTGAGCCATTTCAAAAGGCAATTTGACACAGTTTTGACCAAAATTCAATGCAAAAGATCTGAAATACAATCAATGAACACAAGTAGGGTCTGCAAGAATGTCCTAGGAGGTGGATAAGCTACTAGGAAGGATGACCTTCTCCAGTTGTTATCAGGAAAACTAGTGTCCATTCAGAGCTGCTAGTCCCACTAAGATGGGTAGCTATCTTAGAAACAAACAAACTAAAGTCACTTGTGTTTTCCTTTATGAGAGATAGATGAGCAAGAAGAAAAGAGTACCAACCTCAGTCCTTCGCTTGGCTCCTTGCTTGTTTCCTCTCCCCTTTGACAGAGCTTTTCCATTCTTTCCTTACTTGTCCCGCTTCAAAGAACACCTATAGAGTCAAAGCAGCATAATACCATCAAAGCAGATCTCTAACCATAAACAATATGGATCAGATATATATTAACCATACAAATGCATATATCAATACAAGGTTTAGCGATATACAAGAATATGGAGGAAAACTCAAATAGCTTTATTGATAGAAATAGTAGAAGAGAGGATTACAACCCATTGGTCTGACCCAGCGCCATCCTCCCAGCATGAAAACCCTCTTCACCTCATGCAAAGCTAGATCAACCAACACTATGATGTTCCACAGAGAAACCAATATCACTTCCTTACAAGATACAAAATTCCAGCCTCTGCATCTCTAGGATGAGGCATCGATATATAGATATTTGCAAGTGGGTGAGTCAGCTTCTGGGATTTCGATTGGTGTCATTTCTCTGATAGTTCTTGGTTCCACTTAGAGATTTCATGATCTCTTACTCATCCCTGGGTGAATTCAGAGAGGCAAGTGTCAAATGGGCAGTTTCTAGAAGATTCTCTGGATTTCCACCCAGCCAACTGCCTCTGCCATTTGTCTGCTCTCGCTCATCGCACCCTACAAAAGGGCTTTTCAGTATGCATCGCACTTTCTGCATGTAGTAGGTGAGATGCATTGCACCCTTAGCACTGAGCAGTCTGTATGGTCAATTTTGACTAGTTCTGAGTAGTTTTTCAGGGAGAACTTCTGGGAGATGATGTAATCAGCTGACCTTGTTCCTTTAGGGTATGAAACAACACTTTTAAGGGCTTAGAAGCCCTTGGTTTATGGACATATGAGATTGGGGTTGCAGTGCCCTAATATGTCTATAACACTAGTGGAGTGGTCAATTTGTTTTGGAGAATTTGGTTTCTATGGATAAATACTAATTCCCTAGATAAGTAGCCATATCTAGAACAACAGTTTAAAGCACTTTAGCCTTTTCCTATAAGCAATAGATAAGACAAAGAAGATGAGAAGACCTACTTGTAGTTCCGGTTTCCTTTAGTCCCCTTTGTATCAATCCTATCACTCCTTCCCGTACTTAACACACTCAAGAAGTGCCTGTAAACACCAACAGAAGACAAAGAACCGGTCAAAGCAAAAGATCTATTGAATATGAGTCAATTTGAAATTACATTATTTTACCTTTTTTATGGGTATAGAAAAATGAATTATATTTAATTAAATTAGAAAAAACAAAAATATATTTTAAAATAAGTTTTTTTATAAAATTAGTGTTGGAAGATAGTAATATTTTTTTAAACAAGAAGATTAAAAGATAAACATATTAATATTATGATAAATAAGAAACATGATGTATTGAAATGTAATAATAAGTGAAAATAGATGGTATATGTAGATACAAATTGTTAATTTGTTATTAATTTGTCTTTTTAGTGTGTTATATAAGAGCAAATTGTTTAAACAAGCAAACAAAAAGGATTTAAAGGTCTTAACATATAAGTGTATATGTTATAAGAATCATGGCACGTAAATGGATTTAAAGGTCTTAGCATATAAGTGTATATGTTATAAGAATCATGGCATGTTGACTTAGTGTAAGGCGATATCTTAATTATGGCAAAGAAAATCTTAATTAATAATGATGTTGAAGATTAGCATTTTTAATCATGGTACTTTTTAATGCACAATGCTAAAATGACATAATAATTGTTGACTATAAATATTTGAGTAGAGTTTAAAGAACCTATAGATATACAAACATAGTGGTTGGTTAACCCCATTTCAAAGGGAAGGGTTAGAAATATCAATTAAGATCAATGTGGCTATTGTGTCTTTTTATCTTGCTAAAAACAATATGCACAAACATCAACTCAAGGTAATGCTTGGAATATGTTAGTTAGATATTACATAACTGAGTGTGAAACAATTTGTGTGTCCACATTTAGAACTAGTATTTAACTTTTGTTTCAATGATGTTGCTTCTTAGAATGGGATGAATGATACAATGAAGGGATGAAGGAAAATAGTATGATGAGTTGATGAACATGAAACAAATGATGACATATATTCTAAATTTATTTTGTCAAACGTGTCAACTAGTTTAGATTGCTTATGTATGATTCTCATATTTATGATGTTATGATATGAGGTTATGTTTGCGTATGGTTCAATTTATTATGTGATGCCATGATTATCTTTGATGTTATAATTTATGATGATATTTCATGGAGTGAAGCTTGTGGTAATCATGTGCAGATTTTATGACATGCTTGAGCATGTAGTTTTTACTATTCATATGTTGTGATAATAATGATGTAATGTTATCGTGATGACATGCAAGAGTTAGCATGTGGATTATTTTCTATGATACTATGACGTTATAGATAATGCATTGGTTGCATGTTGAGATGTGGTGATTGACAAGAAATCCACAAATGGGCTGAGAGGGTTGGTTTATTTAATGATCTCATGGGAGCCCATACCTACGAGGGAGAATATGTAACACCATATGGGTTGGGGACAAACTCAATCAACACTACAAATGCTAATGGTTCCTTTGTCTTGTACAAATCTTAATGGATATCTCTTGAGGGGCTATGGGACCATATTGAAGAGGCCAAGTGCTTGATATTGTAGGCCAAGTGCTTGATAATGGATTGGGATGTTGAAGTCTGGTGGGGTGTAAGGACTTCAATGCCTGGGGTTGTGCACCTTAGTGAGTGTGGAGGGAGTGGGTCAGCCTTTTGAGATGTGTAGAGTATTACTGCATGGAGTACTAAACAAGGTGCCTGCCTTGGGGAAGATGAAGCCTGAGTGAGGCACAAGCCTTGGGGGCAGCCTTGGACTATGGTAGAAACCAATGAGGCTTTATGTTTGGTTCTGAAAGTTGGGAAAAATGACAAAGATTCCTTGGGACTTCCTGAGTATTATGGAAACTTTCAATGTCTATTGGTTATACTAGTTCAGTAGAGGGTGTAGGGAAAACGTGAAGTAATAAATAACTAAATAAAATAAAATGCTAAATGATTCAACTTAATTTTAGGACGATGTTCCTTAAAGAGGAGGAATATGTAATGACCCTTAGTAATAATAATAAATAATATAAATATAATATTAAAATATAAGTAAATAAATAATAAACAATAAAGAAAAAATAATAATAGTAAATAAATAGTAAACAATAAATAAAAGATAATAATAGTAAATAAATAATAAATCATGAAAATAATATAATAATAAGATGGGTGAATGATTGGATGGAGAGAGCTAGAATGGAGCATCTGCGATTAAGTTTCCACGAAGGGTTTGGATGAGGTACAGGGTACTGCTTGATAATGCAGATTACCCCTCGATCTGGTTCGGTTAATCCCTGACTACATCCTGGCCGTTCACTCGATCATCTACGGTTCCCATTTTTTCCATTTCTTCTGTCAACCTCTCGGGGGTTTAAGGGTTTACCTGCTGATTGTTTTACCTTCTGTTTTCTTACCCTGCTCGACTGTTACTGCTCTCCTACCATTATCTCAGGTCGTCCGTTACCATTTTGCAACTTCCGTTGGCCAGCATTTTCGAGGCTTCCTCTGTTTCTAGGTGCAACTATCAACATGGATGACCATGATGTCGTTGATTATTCGAAAGATCCATTGGAAGTAGTCTCCATCTGGCAGGCCACGTACTCCGCATATGTAGGTATGTTCAGCTCAGGTTTCTCTGGAAATTTTGAAACATTTCCCTATGCTAAACCGTCACAACCTCATGTTGTTGTTCTCCCAGATGAGCCTCCCACTTGGCCATCTCTCTCTACACCTCCGTCCTACCCGGCTGCCCTTGGTTTCGTCTCGACCTGTATAAGCCCTGACCACATGTTGGAACCTCCCATACCTGGGGTGTCATCCCGACAGGTTGACCCATAAGTTGTATCCTCCGGTGTTGAACCCCCGACTGTCGGCCATTTTCACCCGGCCGCCACTGCTCCACTCTCGGGCAGTTTCACCTCTGTTCCTCCGCTTGTTGGGTCCATACCTTCTACCACTGGGAACCCTAACCCTACCTTGACTAACCCTAACCCTACCCCTAACTCCTCGAGCCCTAATTTGGAGAGGGTTTCGGTTCAGTCTCATCATTCGATGTCCAAAAAGAAATATAAGTGCCACAAGTCCAAGACGGACGATATCATCCTCAGGCTGGAAGAAGACATTCAGTGGGGAGATACTATGGATTTTGCAGACAGGGTTCTAGTGAGACGCATCAAAGGCAGGAGTTACATGGCTGCTCGACTGAAGAATTGGGCATCTCAGGTTTGGGGACACCATCTAGTGGACATCCCATTTATTCAGAATTTCGTGAGGGGATGGTTTGCACTGAGATTCTCTCGAGCAGAGCATACCAATTGGGTTTTGTCTTCCTATTGGCATTTTGAACACACCCCTGTTCTTTTGAAATGATGGACGCCTCTATTCGACCCAGAGACTGAGCAAATAGGCATAGGACCGGTATGGATTCGACTCTCGGGTCTACCACTACAATATTGGTCTGAGGATATCTTCAGGCGGATTGGTAACTCTATTGGCACCTATATGGAATATGACAAATCCTACCAAACCGCTGGCATGATGGCATATGCCAGAATTCTGATCAATCTGGATACTAGGGGAGGACTACAGGAGAATATCACTATACAGTGGAGGAATACATCCCATAAATAGATGATTGACTATGAGGGCATACCATATTGCTACAGGAGATGCCACAAGGTTGGTCATTTATTTAAAGATTACCCTCTCAATCGCAAGAACAATATAACAACACAAGACATGGAAGCGGAAATGCCTAAAGACATTCCTAGTCACCCTGAAAAGGAATACAAATTGGAGAAGAACAACATGGCTACTGAAGACACTCAAGGGGATACTATTGATTCGAGCATTGACAATAGGACTGAAGCTACAAATCCTCCATCCCCTCCTCCACCAACGAGATCCAGTCCAGCCAAGGGAGACATCACTCCACTGGTTATGTCATCTTCATCTTGCTCACTCTTTACTCCATCTGGTATTTTTGCTGCTTTTGCATCCCATATTAAAATTATTGCATCATATCCCCATATATCTCCATCTTACTCCTCCTGCACTTCTTCTTTGGAACAATTGTCTTTGGGTCCCCCGGGACGGGCTCTCTCCTCCCCCCTTCATTGCTCCCTTCCCCTGTCACCCCATATTATTGCTCCCTTTCATCCATCTCTTACATCATCCTCCCTCCCCCCACTACCCCTCCCCTCTCCCTTTGTATCTCCTAGATACTCCCTGCGATCCAGATCTAGGGATAGAGGCTGTGATGCGATTGGAATGGATTTGGAAGCTACCCTTGCCTCGCATAAGCCTTCCAAAGGGCACCCATCTCACCTCACTAGAGCCAAGCATACAGCGAGAGAAGAGGTTGCCCTTGGGAGACAGCGAACTATTGATTGGGCCCTTGGAGCAAGGAATGGCCCTCTCCCACACCCTCCATGAAGATCCTTTCTTTTAATTGTCGACGGATTGCCAGCCCTCCTAAAAAACTAGCACTCAGGAGACTCCTCACTTCGGCTCTGGTGGACATCATTTTCTTACAAGAAACCCTATGTTCGGCCGAAGTCCTTATTACCCTCCTAAATTCTTAGATGCCGAATTGGACTTTCATGCCCTGGATGCAACTAAGAGATTAGGGGACATTGCTATTGGTTTTTGTAACAAAACTGTTGATCTCAGAAATATACAGGGAGGAAGGGGATAGATTGGTGCGGATATATATACCTCCTCATTGGAGACTGACTTCCGAATTATAAATGCATATGGACCTTGTTTGGATAGAGCAAACTTTTGGAGAATATTTTTAGACTCAGACTTTCTGCAGGCTGACAACATCATACTTGGTGGAGACTTAAATTTCTCCTTGGGATTTAGTGAATCTTGGGGACACCTCACTCAAGTTTATGGTTTATCTGATATGATCTCCACATTGTTGGAGGATCATCAATGGGTAGACATCCCATCTGCCAAGATTCAGCATACATGGACAAATAATATAAGTGGAGAGCAAAGTTTGGCAAGAAGGCTGGATCGATACCTCATTAAGGAAGCATTATTAAATACCCATCCACGCATCAAGCAATGGGTTGGGACAGGGGTAATATCTGATCATCGCCCTATATATATGGAGCTGGAAGACATCAATCAAAGGACAAAAGCCCCATTTAAATTCAATTCTTCTTGGCTCAAGGACCCATCATATATATACAGCTGGTAACTGACTTTTGGCAGTCCCATCCTATCAGGGAAAACAAGGACCACTCTGAAGGGTTTATTCGCAAACTGAAAGCACTGAAAGGGATCTCTAGAACTTGGGCACATCATAAACGGAAGAATGATGACAACACACTGCATGAGGCAGAGCTAGCCATTGCAACACATGAAGACTCCTCGGATGGCACATTCATATCACAAGAACATAAATAACACTACTCTTCCCTCATCAAGAAGCGGACACAAATACTGAAGGATAGAGGGGAGAGTTGGAGGCTCAGAAGTAGGGGAATCTGGCTCACTGAAGGAGATGATAATACTAAGTTCTACCACAAATTTTCCAATGGTAGGAGAGCAATAAACACCATTTGGGAGCTTCAAAATGAGCAGGGACAATCAGTCACATCTTATAGGGATCTGGCTAGTCTTGCCACCGCACACTTTAAAATCATATATCATGGAAATCATGCGAACAGCAGAACACTTTCCAAGATTCGTGGAATAGGAGGATGTTGAGGACCTTACGAAGGAAGTGTCGAAGGAAGAACTTGAGGCTACTATCAAATGGTTCAATAAAGACAAAAGCCCAGGCCCGGACGGATGGTCTATTGAATTCTATATCGCTTTCTTCGAAATCCTAGGGGATGACTTGCTTAAAGTTGTGGAGGACTGCAGAAGGAGAGGTAGATTATCCTCAGCCATCAAATCCACTTTTATAGCCCTCATCCCGAAATTCGACCATCCTACCTCTTTCAATGACTTCAGACCCATATCCTTTTGCAACTGCCTATACAAGATCACTGCCAAGATCATCGCAAGCGGCCTAAAGCCTATTCTATCTAACCATATTTCCTCGGAACAATTTTCTTTCCTACAACACAAACAGATACATGAGGCCATAGCCACGGCCCAGGAACTCCTCCACTCGGTATAGATGAGGAAATTGAAAGGCATGATATTGAAAGTGGATCTATCTAAAGCTTTTGACATAACAAGTTGGCTCTACATCAGACTACTACTGACTCATCTTGGGTTTCCTTATTCTTTATCAAAAGGATAATGTGCTGCATAACAGATGTTTCTTATAGTGTTCTTTTAAATGGGGCGGCCACCCCATTTTTCATATTGGAGAGAGGACTCAAGCAGGGATGCCCACTCTCCCCTCTACTTTTCCTGCTAATCATGGAAGGCTTAAGCAAAGCTATCAAATCGGCACAGAGCAGGGGTCACATGGCTGGTATCAAGATCACAGAGAACTGCATTCTTACTCATCTCTTATTCATTCATGACGTACTCATTTTCTTAAACGGTAGTATTAGGGATACTACGGCCCTTCAGAATATCTTCAATCTCTTTCAGCGGGCAACGACGATGATTATTAATGACAAAAAGTCTACACTATCAGCCTTTGGATGCACTCAGCGTGAGATCGTGTTTACAACACAGCATTTTCCCTTCACATTACAGAAGTTAAAGGATGGATTGAAATATTTTGGATTCAGGCTCAAACCATATGGATACAAGATTGCAGACTGGACCTGGCTTATTACTAAAGTGGAGAAACGTCTTAATGTCTGGTATCATAGATATCTCTCTCGTGCGGGAAGTCTAGTTCTCATTAAGGCTGTGATAGAAGCTACTCCTGTGTTTTGGATGACTCTAGCTTGGATCCCGAGAGGAATCTTGAACGGACTACAAAACTTATGTTGCAGGTTTGTTTGGAAAGGTAACCAACCTGGCAAATTATTTGCATGGGTTAAATGGGACTCAATTTCCAAACCCAAGAAATGGGGCGGTTGGGGAATAAAAAGACTGGACTTATTCTCCAAAGCACTGGCAGCAAAGCTCTGCTGGCAACTCATCTCTGCAAATAGTCTCTGGACCCGGGTAGCACATGTAAAATACATCTGGCCTGTGGATATGATGGACTGGTTCAGACAACAACACAGGGTTAACAACATCATTTCTAACATCTGGAAGGTGGTAATCAACTCTATTCCTCTCATCCGGGAAGGTATAACATGGAGAATCAAGGAAGGAAATGCAGTCCACATAGGCGCGGACCCATGGATTGGTTGTGGCAATGCACATAGATTGCCTTCGGAGTTGATATTGCACCTTCACAATAGGGATATCACTCATATCAGACATATTGTGGACAACATCAACTCATCCATACTACAACGGGCCTGGAAATCAGCACAAGATTTCGACCTACCTGATCAATGGCAGTAGGAATTGTATGACTACATGGAGACCCTTACTCAAGCACATATACGTTTAATTGAAGGACCATATGAGATTGTCTGGGTGTTTGCAAAGCATGGTACATACTCTCCAAAGGATGGATATCTCAAGCTCATGGAACCTTACAAACCCTAGCATATCAACCCTACTTGGAAAGCACTCTGGAAACTTAAAGCTGCTCCACGAGCCCGACTACTTATGTGGAATATACTATTTGACAAGATTCCTACTGGTCTCAATTTGATGAAAAGAACTTTCCATGGTCCATTCTGGTGTCATCTTTGCCGAAATGATGAGGAGAGTATTGAACACCTATTCCTAAATTGCCCCATCATCAAGGATCAATGGAACTACATCATTGCTTACTATCCTTCTTTAAAAAACTGGTAAGGCAGGAACATTATGGATGCCTGGAGTCTATGGTAAGCTAGAAATATACCATTACTTATGTGTTGGTCATTGTGGATCACTAGGAATCAATCTATATTTAATTTAAAGATCCCACACTGGCATGCTATTATGATCAGAGTCACTGCGGACTTTGACCTCCTACCTGAGGAGGATTCCCATCCCCCTCCCCAAATAATCAAGCCTGAAGACATTGACAAGACCATTATGTGGGCATACTTTGATGGATATGCTCAAGAGGTGGGTTGTGGTGGAGGAGCCATACTATACATGAAAGAATCACATTGCTTCAAAATACAAATGAGATTAGGGAGGGGAACAAACAATTATGTTGAATTATGCACTGCAAAACACCTCATACACTTTGCATTAGAAAAGCATTGCAAACATCTACAACTCTTTGGGGATTCCAAAATTGTTTGCAATTGGTTAAATACAGCATCACATTGCAATGCATATTCATTGAGGCATTTATTGGATGAGGCACACAGATTGATTTCTACATTTAACTCATTTACCTGTCATCACATTTACAGGGAGCGCAACTCGGGGGCAGATTTCCTATCCAAAGAGGTAGCGCTTAGACAGAGCGATGACTGGTTGATTCAAGAAGAGATCGATGGGACATTTTACCAGCATTATCACAGACCTTTCGTTGATCTCCAAGAACATGGGCTATAGGCCCATTTATTTTTCATAAACACTTGTATATATTATGCTATTTTTATTTTACTGCACTTGAACTACTGTTTAAGACGTATGGTACCAATTTTGATGTTTAATTCTCTCTCCGAGAAGAGACAGAAACAATTTTGATACAGTTTCTCTTTTTAGAGAACAGGCAGAGGAATCAGATGAATTGATATCAAGGCTCCCTGCGTGGAGAACACATATCTGGATCTTTTTTGTTCTTTTGAACTTGATAGGCAACTTGCCTCCACATGCATATGCTCAAGCATCTACAAAATGTAATTTCTTATAGAAATTACGACTTCTTTCCAAGGGAA